>OVAN01008300.1:0-18370 GCA_900406275.1 Anastatica hierochuntica | reverse complement strand
GCTTTTGAACGTGTGATCCTCCCTTCCGGTTCAGGAACATCTACCTCCGAGTTTGAGCTATCCATGATCGCATCAGTCTTCGTTGGGTTCGTTTTAAAGATAGACGTCGTCGATTTTGCTGAGTTTGTACCTTAAAGTGTCGTCGTACACTAGGTTTTATGTTCTCTGAAACGTCGTCGAAAGATTAGGGTTCGTGTTCTTTGAATCTAGGAGATTTTTACCGCTTTTGCATTTTACGATCCTTATTATGTTTTTTTTTTTTGTATTTTAGTGTTGGATAGTTTTTTAATTAGTTTTACAAGTTTTTCCTAGTAAAACAGTTATAAAATTTAACATTTTACCACAAAAAAAAGACAACAAGATAGAAAGGTTTATTCTATAAGTGAACAATTTACATGGGTGAGAGCTGAGAGGACACTAAAGAAATCTTCATCAAAAATACTTAGGTGAATTAAATAGCAGCAGGAGGTTTATAAACAAACAAATTCTACTTCTGTGTTTTTTTTGTAGAAGTACGAATTCTCGTAGCACTCATTTACATTTAAAACTACTCTTTTCCTTTTATAAAAAGTGTCACATTAACACATTTTGAACTGATTAAAAAAATAAAAACCAAAACATACAATCAGTCAGAAAAGAAAAACACAAGCGTCAAGATAAGAAGGATCTCATTCGTTTTGGCTGCCAGACACGTGGCATCCCCAGACTAGCCCACCGTTGCCTTGCGCCTCTTATAATTTATCTTTTTTCTGATATGTCTTTGGTCAAATGGTCAAATTTCAATCTTCACTTAAATTACTAATTTCTCAATAAATCATAGTATATTATTTCATTAATTTAACTGTAAAGTTAGCATAGCACGCGAGCAGCATGTGATTATTGCGTACATCATGCTCTTCCATAACCGATAATTATCATTTATCTAGTACTTTTATTTTAGTCCTTAAAAATTATTGATGTGTTAATGTAATGCATCATTATTTCTTAACAATAATTCCCCTCAATCAGTGTAAATTTGTAATAATGAATAACAAAAAAAAAACGCGTCGGAAGATTTAAAATATCAATGGAAATTTACAGCTCATTTTAATAAATAAAGCAAATTAAAATAAAATATATTGTTTGCCAAAAAGGAAATATATATTCGGCGGAAAATAAAAAGTATATAAAAAATTGTCAACCATAAGAGAGCCATTCTTCTCGCTGTCATGCATCGCTATTATCATTATATCCGTTGGCTCGTTTTCTTTCTAATTTATTTTTCTCTGTCAACTAAATTTTTCTTTTTTTCTTAGTTCTCTTCAATTTTAAACCGACAGATAAATTTAGGGTCACCGACGAAACAAAAGAAGACTACAACTCTGTAATGAAAGATAAATTTAGTAATTTAGTCGATATTAAAATAAAAAGTAGTGTGAAGAATGTTATCGAATAGATGATTATAAACTAATAAATAATTGTCTAAAAAGTTTCAAATTCTTTGATGTTGGTTTAGAATATGTAAACTAACGCTTTCTCTAAGTTCATTAAAAAATCATTAACCTCTTTTAAAGAAATAACCTACAATTGTGAAATTACACTTGCATTTTTTCCAATATCCTCAGGTGAAATTCAACAGCTACTGTCATGGTTCCAAAGCGGCAAACAAATGTGTCTTTGTTCGCAGAAAGGATAGAAGCATTTAGACTTATATCCCTTTGCAATGTCCTTTACAAGTCAGTCTCGAAAATCTTGTCTCAGCGAATGCAAAAAATCTTGCCTAAAATGATATCTTCTGCTCAATCAGCTCTCGTGAAAGGAAGGTTTCTCCTTGAGAATGTCTTGATGGCTTTGGAATTAGTGCAGGGATTCAATAGAAAAGATGTATATAGGCGTAGAGTTCTGAAAGTTTATTTGAGGAAAGCGTTCGACTCTATTAAATGGGAGTTTTTGATTCAGATTCTACGAGTAGCAAATGTGCCGGAGAAGTTTATTAACTGGATCTTCCAATGCATCTCTACCACTTCCTTCTTTGTGAATGTGAACGGGGACCTCTCAGGCTACTTTAATAGAACTAGAGGGCTTCGTCAAGGAGACATGCTATCTCCGTATCTATTTGTAATAACTATGGAAATATTCAATAAGCTGATCGCGAAACAATTTAAAGCTGGGGCTATCAGATTCCATCTCTAAGGAAAAGATCGTAAAATCACACATCTAGCTTTTGTGGACGAAGTGATGATCTTCTTTGACGGAACTCCACATTCAACCAAGGGTATTGTCTCCACTTTAGACTCTTTCCAGCGTCTATCAAGCCTCTCTATGAACCGAGAAAAGTCAGCCATTTATTTAGCAGGTCAAGACAATTAAGACTAGAGTTCTGAGACAGTTAACGGGTTTATCGAAGGCTCATTCCCATTTCGTTACGTGGGGCTTCCTCTAATGCATAGAAAGTTGAGGAAAGTTGACTATGCTCCTTTGGTAGACTCCATTCAAGCAAGGTTCGATCACTGGTCAAACAAGACCCTCTCCTTTGCAGGGAGACTCCAATTAATTTCCTCTGTGATCATGAGTGAAGTTAATTTCTAGTTTTCGGTGTTTCCTATACCAAATAATTGCATAAGTCTGATTGAGAGTATGTGCAATAGATTTTTATGGACAAGAGATATTAAAAAGAAGAATGGAGTTAAGGTAGCATGGAAAAAAATATGTCTTCCGAAGGAAGAAGGAGGTCTTGGTTTAAGAGACTTCACGATTTAGAACAAAACATTGAATCTAAAACTTATTTGGATACTTTTCTCGAAGCTGAAGACTCTATGGGTAAATTGGAACCTAAAGCACAAATTAAAAAGGCCTCCTTCTGGGAAGTAGAAGAGGACTCCTCATCCTCGTGGATATGGAAAGCGTTGCTAAAGCTGAGGCCTCTTGCCCAGAAGTTCTTGAAATGTGAGGTGGGGAATGGAAGAAGAGCTCACTTTTGGCACGATCACTAGACTTCCTCAAAGGCACTTATTAACTTGATCGGCGGAATGGGACCAGATCGAACTTAACTGTTTGGGAAGCTTGTGACAACGAGAACTGGAGATTGCCCCCTTCCCGAACAAGAAGCAACAACTTGAAAAGAGTTGAGAAATATCCTAACTCAAACATCGCCTCCAAATCAAAACAGAGGAGAGGATAAATTCATTTGGTACACAAGGCAGAATAGCTCAGGTGGTTTCAGTTCAAGTGACACTTGGAATAATCTTATGCAGCCGGCTGAAATTTCTCAATGTGCTAAGCTGATCTAGTTTAAAGGGTACATCCCTAAACACACATTTCATTTCTGGGTCACAAATCTTGACAGGTTGCCAGTGAGACAAAGGTTGCGGAAATGGGGTTTAGACACTCCCACAAGCTGTTTACTCTTTAATGAAGAGGAAGAGACTCGTGAGCCCCTATTTTTGCATTGTAATCACTCACAGCAAGTTTGGAACAAGCTATTCCATCGCCTAGGGGATCCGAATGGTATGTTTGTGGATTGTAACAAGATGATCTCATGGCTTTCAGGTTCTACTACGAAATCGAAGAAAACACTAAAACTACTGGCGGTGCAAGCTACAATTTACCAAGTGTGGAAATAAAGAAATGAATATCTACACAATGGTACTTTGAACTCTTCCCTGCAAGTTTTCAAAAGAATTGACAGGATGATCAGAGATAGTACTATTGGCAGGAAGAGAAGAAAATTATTCCAAAATCTCCTATTTGCGTGGTTAGCTTACAACTAATCTATTATTTGAAGTTTATTCTTACCACTCTAGTTCAAGTAAGTTTTTTCAGTTTTTTTGCCTTATTGAATCCTCCCTTTTGTAAATGTATATGTTCTTTATCGGTAATATATTCATATTTATCCCAAAAAATATCAATAGTTAGTTTTATAAAAAAAAATTGTGAGATCCGGTTTATGGAGAAAATGCTGTATGTGAAAAATGTTTAAAATGATTGATCTCCACCGCCGATATTTTAAAGGCCATAGACGATACCTTCAACCGTCGAGCCATCGAAACCACGTGCATTCAAAGAACCCTACTCCAGACACGCCTTCGAAATGCGCGTATCTAGAGATCAACTCCAGACAAAGACTCGTGATGGTAACCCATCTCGATTCCGAGACAAGAAAGAACATCACTCGTCTTCATCCCACGCCAACGCCAAGCCATAGACTTTAGAATCCTGCACCACTGGCAAATATGTCATCAGACCGAGAAAAACCACTCCTTGTGCTGCCAACTCCCGAATCAAAGATTGGATTTGAAAGGAAAATTTTAATTTTTTACGCTGAAACCTTAAGAAACCAATCCTACTCAACCTGCCAGATTTAGATATGCGCATGTGCTCCAGAAACAGTGTCTTCTTGCCAGAATTATGGCCAGAAATGACGAGCCAAACCCCAAAGCTACAATAGAGAGCAAAGCGAAATAGAGAGGTTGGAGAGGAGAAAGGGGCGAAGGGCAAAGAAGAAAATGAGAAGGAGACACCAGTGGCGACAATGCCATTCACTACAGCCGTATTAACAACGTAGAAGTGGTTGCTATTTGTTTTGAGAGAGACAAAGTCGAAGAGAGAGAATATCAATTGCTTTTTTTCTATATTGTTCTCTTTTATCTAGCTATATGTTGTAAGCAAATGTGAGCTAAATTTCGAAAAAAGCAAAAACTTAAAAAGATAAAAACAAATTTAGGCAAATATCCACTTAGAGTTTTTTTTATTAATCGTGTGAGTCATATTTACAAAATTTTAGACCTTGTATTTATAATTTTAAAAACTCAACTTTCTAAACCGATTTACTCTTTCATCTAATGTGTGTGGTTTTTTTACTAGTACAAACATTTAAATCAACTTTAAAACACAACACTAAATTAATGAAGCCTAGATTTTACCAACAAAAATCTGGTACTGTTAAATTAGAAAATTAATATATTTAACATAGATTTATAATACCACCGAGCAGGGATAATAACAAACCTGCCAACTATTAAACATGTGTAAAGTAATTTACCAACAGGCAACAGCTAACTTTTGCTAAACATTTTTGTGTGGTAGTTGAATTAATTATCCCAGCGAATTTATTTATATTTAAGTATATTAATTAATACTAACAACGGCTACTTCCTTTTGTTGTTTGTGCAGATCCTTTCACCGATCCAAGAACAATTGTAATCCACTAATTTGGAAGTGTCTTTAGATCTACGATATGCTTATCTTCGTAATCCTAAGTTACTTACTGATCATCAATTTTCTGTAAAGCAGAAAAGCTAAATAGCCATGAACATTGAAATATATCACATTTTCAATCCATAAAGTAAATAACATTGAAATTTTGTAACTATGTTTATTGTTATTTTTTGATACGAAAAAAAAATTATTTATTACTCAAATTTGAGGTGGTGTAATAAGTTATATACACCGCATCGAAATAGAAAATCAAAAGAAAAAAATAACCGAACGAGTGTCTAGACGAGTTAAAAATAACTCTGTTTATTGTTATCTACTCATAATTGGCGAAGTGTATAGACTATGATCCATTATATACATACAACGGATCAATCAAGTTGACAAGTGTGGTGGTCCTAGTGGATACACTTCTCCCATTATAAAATCATGGTTTATCTTTTAGTGATTATTATTATTATTTTTCTTTTACACCCCATGATTTAAGTATTATTATTACTTAGTTTCAAGGCCATTTTTTGGGTCAAAAATTAAATTGGCAATTTTTATATGGAAAAAATGATCCAAACGAAAGACATCTTTACACAAACCCAATATCTTCTCTAGTTCGCTTGGGTTGGGTCCAGTCCATTACAGCATATTGATCTGATTTAGGAATTAGGCCAGGTTAAGGGTCCATAAGAATAAGTTCGCATGCATTTGGAGAGCAATGATATAAACAACCTTGTAAGTAGATGTCTTTTTGTTTGAAAAGAAATACCCTTGCTAGTAGTATTATGTTGCATAAACTAGGAAAATTCATGATTGAATTTTACCGTCTGAAGCATTGTTGCGAAAGTTGAAGTTTGTTTAAATTGAAGCCAACTCCACTAAAAAGAATTTTAATGAATTTAAGAACTCTTGCTTATGGGGTTAGAATACTAAAATCATGGTAAAACACTAATACATGATGGATCTTGAATCCAACTCAGAAACTTGGGTGCTCGTTTTGTTAGATTACAAGGCAAGAAAAAAGGATTTGATGACTGAATTCGTATAGTTTATACATGATCTATGGAGTGTTACAAAGAGTCTACTAATGTCTCCAGGTTCCTCCAGAGAAACCCCTCCTCCATCTTTATAGTCTTTCTCATTCGTAAAAGCTCTATGATCTCTTTCTCCTCCAAATCCTCCTTCCAATTGAATGCGCATTCAATTGGTCTTTTGAAGCTAAGATTCGGCGGTTACTTCCATCAACCGGGCTTGAGTCCCTTCTCGCGGTCCCTCTCCCTCTTTGGGCTTTAAGCTTCCTCTCCTTCATTACTTAGTGGGCCCCTGCGGCCCACCAATTCCTAGATCGATTTAGCCTAGACCGGACGTGGTGGGAACCACCCCCATCAAAAGCCCCTTCGAGCTCGTTTAAGGAAAATACAATTATGGAATTGCAGTGGAATCGCCATTGTAATCCATTAATTGATTTTGTCCTTAATGAGCCCAGGTTGGAGTTTCCCGATTTGGGTTAAACCGATCTTGGTTACCTTCTTCGGACCGGTTCTACGATTTAATTGATTTCCTATGTTTCCATTCAAGAAAGATTTGATTTTGATTTTTTGGGCCCCACCTTATGATGATTCTGCCGTCCACGTCACCACTTGAAAGACGTGTCATTTAAAGGGTGGGACCTTCCATCTTCCCCTATTCGCGTTTCGTCTTCCTCTACAATCCAAAGTTAGTATATATTCTCCTTCTCCTTTGGTAGTTTTTTTACTTTCTCCTTTGCATTTGAATTTCTACGATTCCACTTCTCTCCCCGCCGTACGTCTTCATCTCCTGCAACCGTCTTCTTCTGAACCTCACCATGGATCCCTCTGCCTTGATTACCCGTCGGAAGAGATCCTCGAGCCAAAACCCTACTCCTTCTCTCGCCGTGAGAGACGTCCCTGGGCCTTCTGGAGAACGACCTTTGCTGGAGGAAGGTTTTGTTGACCTTCCGATGTACGAACCTGGCTCTGATTCCGGCGAAGGTGATGACGTTCCCCTCATTATTGACGAGAAAAAGCTTCTAGAGGATGAGCCCTTGCCCATAGTTCCATCGATTCCGGTCGCCGTAGCCCCTACTCCGGCCTTCTTTGACGCCCTCCCGACAACTAGCACCATCGAGTCACTACAAGCCCTAAGGGAATCTTGTAACATTCCTGACGAGGTGGTGTTTCTCCTTCCCACGCCTGACCAAAGGCCTTGGTCCGCTCCTCCGGGCTACTTCACTATCTATGAATCGTTCTTCCTCAACTGTCTCCTCTGGTTCCCCCTCCATCATCTTTTGGTGGTCTACTACCGCCGTCGTCAAATTGCTATCTCCCAATTGACAATTGGGGGAATTGGAAATATCGTCAGGCTCTTTGTCATCGCCGCTGAAGTCGGAGTTCGCTTAGGGGTTCAGTTGCTGGAGCGTCTGACGTCTTTTAAGACGAAAGTCCAGAAACCGGGGCAATTCTATGTCTCTGGCAGGCCCCAGCTGGTCCAGCTCCCAAATAGCAAGGATACCAACTGGGAGAGGGCCTACTTCTATGTTCTGGCCAACTTGACCTCTCTTCCTGAACGCTTCACTGGTTCCACCCGCCGAGTCTGGAACCTTGATTTTGGTAGAAGACCTTTTTAGGTCATCTTGTTAACTTTGTGCAGCCTCTGCTCGTATTAATTGTCTTACTTCTCTTTGCAGCTCGTCCTAAACCAAAGAAGGCCAAGGACTTCCTGACTTTCAAGGCAGACTTCGCTTCCCTCCAAGCCGTCCCAGAGCACAAGTGGTCTCTTTTCAATTCCACTCTGGTTGCCAGCGCAGTAGCTACGGTCGAAACTCGGGAAGAGAAGCGATCTCCTCCTCTGTCCCCCTTACGCATTCAACCTCCCCCAACGATGGTTCGACCTGTTGTGCTGCTTCCAATCTTAGAACAACGAGCTGCTGATGCTGCTCGTATTTGAGAAGAAAGAGAGAAGGCTGCAACAGAAAAGGTTGCACGAGCCCGAGAAGTCTGCCAAGGAGCAAGCTGCTGCGGACGAGAAGGCAACGAAAGAAAAGGTCGCTGTCGAGGAGAGGGCGGCGAATGAAAAGGTTGAGGCTGAAGAAACGGCCAGGTTGTGGGCCGAGAAGGAGTAGGTTGAANGGGGGCCCCCCCCCCCCCCCCCCCCGTTGTGACTTTGGCTCTAACAGAACCAGCTGCTGCCCTAGCCAAGCTTCCTCCACCAACCGGTGACCCTCCGGCTCCTCTAATAGATCAGTTCGGGTCCAACCTTCCCGCTCTCTCTCCTGAATTAGCCACCAAGCTGGAAAAGAACCTAGAATAGGTCGTCTGTGGCCTTTTAGTTTACCTTGTCGCTCTAATTTTCTTTTGTTTATTTTTCAAACTCGGTCAAGCATGTTTTTGATATTTTGTTTCCATGCCCGAGAGGGCTTTACTCCAAACTTTGGTTCATGCTACTTTTATTGAATCAATCTTCCTTTATCTTTACGCATTTTTCACTACAAAGATATAACGACGTAGGCAAAGACATGGATGACTAACATACATAGGTGCGAAGGAAAACTCTAGCTTACCCCATTAACAGACACGACAGCTAGGTGAAGCATGATGCATGCTTACCTTGTGCCCCACTTGAATTCAAAATCGGAAGTCAAGTGTTTACGGACATGGTGCGACTATCTTGTTTCAACATGCCTAAGTTAGCACTAGATTGTGAAGGGACCGTATTGGGGTCGCGACTCTACAATCTTGGTGTCGTTTCACCATGTCACTTATGAGAAATGTTCTATTAAGCCGGGCTGCTTGGCCAGGGCGCCGATGTGAAAATACGCAAGTATTTGAAAATAGATGTTTATTTTGATATAATGGTTGTGCCCGCATGCGAGCTGCCTACGTACCCTGGAGGGATCAAGCCTTTTCGTAGTTAGATTACATAGTTATTGTAGGTTCTGGAAACCGCGTTTTTTTTAGAAACAATATTTCTTCAAGTTCACCGAGTTCCATGGTCGTGACTCCAGCTTGCCGTCCATGCTGAGGAGCTCATAAACTCATGGTTTGACGACCCTGACAATGCTATAAGGCCCTTCCCAGGTCGTTCCAAGCTTCCCGACACGGTACTCGAACGTGTTTTGCACCACTTTACGTAGCATCAGATCTCCTTCCAGAAAAGCTCGTGAGTTCACCCGCTTATTGTAATACTGCGCGACCTGGTTGTAATAGGATTGCAAGCGTATGAGAGCCAACTCCCTTTGCTCCTCGACGGTATCCAAATTGTCTCGCAACATGTAATCATTGATAGACGCATTCCCTGGTAGCACCGCTCTGCGTAGTGTCAGGACTCGCACCTCGACAGGGATCACAACTTCAACCCCATAAACCATGGAGTAAGGTGACTGCTGGGTCCCTCGCCGAGGCATGGTTCGATTCGACCAAATGACGCCATCGAGCTCGTACGACCAAGCTTCCTTTTTAGATGTCAACCTTTTCTGAGGCCTTCAACAATTCTTCTATTGGTGGCCTCAGCTTGGCCATTCCCTTGTGGGTTGTGGAGCGTGGAATACTGAATCGTTATTTTGTAAACTGCACAGAAGTTCTCGAACTCCTTGGAGGTGAATTGGGGACCATTATCTGTGACGATGGCATATGGGATCCCGTGTCGGCATAACAAATTTTTCCAAAGGAAATCGATCACCTGAGTGTCTTTTATAGTGGCATACGCCTCAGCCTCCACCCACTTTGTGAAGTAATCCGTCACCACTAACACATAATGCTTCTTGTTTGACTTGTGAAGAGGCCCGACGATGTCCATTGCCCACCTCATGAATGGGTAGGGGGTCATAACAGACTTCATTAACTCGGTGGGTTGATGGATCGCCGACGCATACCTTTGACATCTTGCACATTTCTGAGCGTAAGCCAAACAGTCTTTGTCTATCGTAGGCCAGTAATACCCCTATTTCCTTATCTTTTGAGCTAATGACCTTCCTCTTGCATGGTTACCATTGACGCTGTAATGGACCTCTTTAAGAACCTGCCTCACTTCCTCCCCATGTATGCAATACAAGAGGACGACGGTATCTCTTCTCCGAAATAGCTTATCTTCGTAGACGGTATACCGCGCACTGCACTGTTCTCGGGTACTGTCCCATCGACAATGTAAACCAAGATCTATGATCTCCAATCGTCGCCGGTACCGAGTCCATCTAGGATGTGGGAACCAGGGTCTTCACCTAGGTCGTCTTCATGAAGTGTCATAACTTGAGGGAGCTCGGGTTCTAACTCCTTCTCATTTTCGTTGGTGTTAAAAAGGATACAAGTGATGCTTGGTGTAGTTATCGTCTCTACTGGTATTGTGCGAGTTAGGTGCGTTTCAGAAGCGGAGGCCAGAGCTGCCAATGCGTCTGCTGTTGTGTTCTCCCTGCGAGGGAACTTCATCAGCGTGAAGCCTTCAAAAGTTGACACTGCCTCTCGAACAAGATTCAAAAAAGCGGCCATCCGGTCGTCCTGAGCTTCGTAGTCACCATTGAATTGGTTGGCCACCAACTGCGAATTGTAGAAGACGTCGATTTTCTTGGCATTAACAACTTTTGCTAGCTGGAGACCGGCGAGCAGCGCTTCGTACTCGGCCTCATTGTTGGAGGCAGGGAACGCCAGCCGGAACGATTGCTCAAGGGTCTCGCCGGTTGGTGAGATATGCTGGACCCCCACTCTGAATCCTTTTTGCGAGGAAGACCTGTCTATGTGAAACTTCCACGACGCCCCTATCTCTGAGCTCTCTACTTCTGCGACCTCGACGATGAAATCCGCCAAGACTTGGGATTTGAGAGGTGTTATGAGTTTGTACTCAACGTCGTATTCACTTAACTCGATCGCCAATTTCGCGAGCAGTCCTGACTGTGTGGGGCTATGCAGGATTGCTCGCAATGGGTGGTTTGACAATACGGTAATGGCGTGAGACTGGAAATAAGGTCGGAGCTTCCTTCTCGACGTTATTATTGCGAATGTCAACTTCTCCGTCGTCAGGTACCTGGTTTCTGCCCCTGTCAAAGATTTGCTAACATAGAAAATAGGCCTCTGCTCACCACCTTCTTCCCTTACAAGAACGCCGCTGACCGCTACACTTGAAACTGCTATATACAAGTACATCACTTCTCCGGTTTCAGGCTTAGAGAGCACCGGGGGCGTCGTAAGGTACAGTTTTAGCTGTTGGAACGCCTTCTCGCAAGATTCGTCCTATTCGAACTTCTTGTTTGACTTTAGCTTTTGGTAGAACGGTATGAACTTATCTGTTGGCCGGGAAATAAACCTGTTTAAAGCAGCTATCCGACCTGTGAGGCGTTGAACCTCCCCCATTGTTGTGGGCGACCTCATGTTCATAATCGCGGAGATATGCTTAGGATTTGCCTCTATGCCATGTTGCGTGACCAAGTATCCCAAAAGTTCTCCGGAGGTGACGGCGAGCGTGCATTTTTTCGGATTCAACTTCATTCCATATTTGTTAAGGACCGAAAAACATTCCTTGAGGTGTTCAAGATGATCTTCCTGCCTTAATGACTTTACCAACATATCGTCTATGTAGACCTCCATGGTTTTGCCGAGCTGGTCTGAAAACATCTTGTTCACCAGTCGTTGATACGTTGCTCCAGCATTCTTGAGTCGAAACGACATCACATTGTAACAATACACCCCTATCTGTCACGAAGGTCGTTTTATCCCTATCATCAGGGTGCATGAGTATTTGATTGTAACCCGAGAAAGCGTCCAGGAAGGTAAGCAGTTAGTTCCCAGCGGTTGCTTCGACCAAACGATCGATGTGTGGAAGGGGGAAGCTGTCCTTTGGGCATGCCTTGTTTAGGTCGATGAAGTCAACGCACACTCGCAATTCGCCGTTCTTTTTCTTTACCACTACAAGATTAGCTAACCAGTCAGGGTATTTGACTTCGATAATTGATCCTTCCTTGAGTAGTCGCTCCACGTCGGCGTTCACTGCTGCGACCTTTTCTAGGCTGAGCTTCCTCCGTTTTTGGCATATTGGTTTGCACGTCGGATCCACATTCAGTTCGTGGAAGATCACGTCGATACCTATCCTTGTCACGTCCTCCGTTGACCATGCAAGCAACCAATTCCCTAAAGATTTCCTTCTCGAGCTTAATGCCTATAGAAACACAATGTTCTGGATTGTCTAGGTCAATACATACCTGTCGGACTTTGTCGAACCCAGGGTCTCCTGGTTCTGGCTGGCTCGTAGGCTCGCTGTCAGAGGTCGGACCCCAAATCTGTAATTGCTATTGATGGGTAGCCCATCACAACTTGTTTTCGCTTATATAACACAACCGCGCTGTTCGCTGGTTGCCATGGACTGTCACCACTCCACTCTCCGTAGGGAATTTGATGCATTGATGATAGGTTGAGGGGACAACTCGCATAGAGTGTATCCATGGAGTTCTGAGGATGATGTTGTATATGTCTAGGGCTTCCACTATAGTGAATTTTGTTTCCATCTTAATGCCTCCTAGATACGTGTCCAGCTTTATTGTCCTGATCGCCATTATGGTTGTTCCACTGAAAGCTGTTAATGGCTGTTTAGTACGTTTTATCCGGTCTTCTGGAAGATCCATTTTGTCAAATGTGTCTTTATAACGGACGTTCACCGAGCTCCCAGGATCGATAAGAGCTCTGGTCACCTCACAGTCGTCCAACATCAGCTCTATTACTAGAGCGTCATTATGCATGTGATCAACATGCCGAGTCTTATGTTCAGAAAACTCTAAGACTGTGTTTTCTTATGCTACCTCTTGCAGCCAGTCAGTTATCGAACTGATTTTCCGGTTATAGCTTTTAATATCTCTAACCGAATTGTTGTAAAATGGGTTTCCTCCCATTATCATGTTAATTCGCTTCCTTGCAATAGGTGGTTCCGCAGCCTCTACGCCTCTTGCTTCTCTATCTCGCTTTGGAGGTTCCATGTCGTTAATGTACCGGGCCTTTGTTGGCGACTCACCCCTTTTGGCCAACTCCTCTGTCCTGTATTTATTGAAGAGGTATTGTTTAAACCCATGGGACTCCCCGGTTGTATGGCATGCTGTTTGGTTTTATTCGCAATACTTATCCAAAGTTTTAGCGTCGTTATTCCTGGTTCAAGTATTGCATCGTGGCTTATAGCCACTTGAAGGATTTGAAGCTTGCTCTTGACTTCTTACTCATGAGATCTGGAAAGTCCTATGTTTTCCCAAGCTGCCTTCAGATTGGTAACTGCCAGAAGATCTCCTAGAATCCCGCTCCTCTTTGGATTTTTCCTTCGGGGCCGACTGTGACGCCAGGGCGTGCTTCTCCGCATAAGCCTTCCTTTCTTCTTCGATTTGAACTAATCTGGATGCTCGGTGAAGGGCGTCTTCCAATGACACGGGTCGAATCAAAATTAGGTCCTCTCGGAAATGTGAGCTATACCATAAGGCTTTTCATAATGCCGTGATACCTGCCTCGTCGTTCACGACAATATTGGAAATTACCGCCTTAAACCGTGTCAGGAATGATCGTAAAGATTCATCCTTTTTCTGGACCATGGTCCATAAATCAGTGTTCGTCGCCCCCTTCTCGATGAACATGGAATAATGCTTAATGAAGGTACTTGACAACTCGTTAAAGTTGTCGATAGTATTTGATTTTAACTGGGAAAACCAATTAAGAGCTGCTCCTGATAGATTTTCCACGAAGAGCTGACAATATCCGACGTCTTTGTTGTCTTCCCCGAACTTCACTCTCCCCATTGCGATGTAAAATGCTGTCATGTGAGCTCTGGGATAGGTTTTTCCTTCGTAAGGTACGATCTTTAGCTTGATGCTAGGGATCACTGTGTTGATTATACGGTGAGTGAAAGGAGTTCTTTGGGTTTCTTCTATCACTTTGTCCACCTTGGGAGCGTAGCTAGTAGCCTTGTGTATATGAGATTGCATGGTTTGGAGCTTGGTTGTTGCCTGAGTGAGGGTCTGCCTTAACGTGGTGAGTTTGGCGTCTGTATGCGTCTCCAAATTTGACTCCTGTCGAACTAGGGTATGACCATCGCTCGATCTTCGGTCGTTTTGTCCTCCGTTGTTCGTAGGTTGGAGAACAAGTTCTTCTGGCCCCCGTGGTGATTGCGGTAGTAGGGACTCTAACCTCGCCTGTTGATGTGTTTGTGCTTGGGTCAATGCAACCAACCTCATCCTTTATTGTCGTCCTTGCGCCTCCTGCCTCTCGCTTGCTGCTACCAATAACGCGAGAATTCCTTGCATGTTCTCTGGTAGCTGGGCTAGCGTGGCTTGCGGGTCGATTTTCTGGGCAGGGGGGTCTTGGACCTGCTTTTCGTCTGTCGCGCTTGGCAAGTGGCCGAGATTTGATTGATCTCCGATGGCTGGCACATCGTTGCGACCGTCGTTTTCTCCAGACATGACTTCCTGCGTACTTAAAGAAAAATTGATAACAATGGATATGTTAGTTCTGGATACCTGGATCTCAGTGGTAATTTTTGATGTAGGTGGTGGAGTCCCCCTTCCCTATAGCGCCAATTGATGGATCTTGAATCCAACTCAGAAACTTGGGTGCTCGTTTTGTTAGATTACAAGGCAAGAAAAAAGGATTTGATGACTGAATTTGTATAGTTTATAAATGATCTATGGAGTGTTACAAAGAGTCTACTAATGATCCAGGTTCCCCCAGAGAAACCCCTCCTCCTTCGTAACAACTCGATGATCTCTTTCTCCTCTAAATCCTCCTTCCAATGTGCATTCAATGATCTTTTGAAGCTAAGATTCGGCGGTTACTTCCATCAACCGGGCTTGAGTCCCTTCTCGCGGCCCCTCTCCCTCCTTGGGCTTTAAGCTTCCTCTCCTTCCTTACTTAGTGGGCTCTTACGACCTACCAATTCTTAGATCGGTTTAGCCTAGACCGGGCGTGGTGGGAACCAACCCCATCAATACATTTGGATTATCATAACGTAATTCTACCTCTCTTATTAATCCAAATGACCACTCTCATCTTTAGAGTGATTACCTCACCTTTGCTTCCTAAACCTTTTCTTTTAAACCCTTTAATGTTTTGCATTGTGAGGCCTCTTTTGGAAGGTTTACACATAGACCAAACCCCGTGTAAATTGAATTTGAACGACAAGGTCTATGCTCCCTTAGAGTTAGTCTCGCTTTAAAGTTTATTAGATTCATAGGGAGGTAGTTATTAATGTCAATCATGAGTTTGAGATCGGTTTGAGTGTTGATACATTTGAAAACCATGGGGAATGTAAGTTTAAGTGAAAGAATGATCCATCTTTGATCATTTTATTAGGAAAATATGAAAAGAAAAAAGGAAGAAGAGGAAGAAATGAGAGACCATTAGTGGTTTAAAAGTTCAAAAGAATAGTTAGCTTTAATTTTGAAAGAAATAGCAAAAGAATCCACAAAGTATGAAAGAAAGAAAAGATTGAATCAAAAGATTTTGTGTTTAGTGGATCAAAAATGATTTTATGGTTAGAGTTAACACAAAATAAAAAAGGAAAAGAGTCCTAGTGAGTGAAAAACAAAAGTGATGGTTGGTTTAAGAGTTTGAATGGAATCTTTGGCTATGTAAAGAGCATTGGAAGTTGGTCTTAGATCCTAAGGAGGGAAATACTTTGGGTAGTTAGGAAGTTTATGAGATTCGGATGGAAAATGTAGTGGAAACATAAGCTTTGTAAGCATAAATTGTTCATCTTTACCTCAAATTTGCCATATATCTTGCACCACTTTGTGAGAGTAAACAACCCAAAAACATGAGTGAAACCGCCTTTAAATACTTCCTCATTTTAGCATTTTTATTCCTAACCAAATGGATTTAGATTTCTTTCTCATTTGTGAGATCTCACTAATAAAGCTTAATTAATGTCAAGGAGTTGGTGGATATGAGGATAATTGGAAGCTTAGCTTAGATTGTCAAGGGGTTGGTATTATGTGAGTATGGCAAAGTACATTGTTTCGCATCTGACTTTTGCAATATAACACTACTTTCTAAGAACATCTTATTTCAGGCATTTCGACTTCTACTTTGGCAATGAGCTCTCACTTTCAAAGTTTCTTCTTTGGGAAGATTTTTACTTGAGGACAAGCAAAATGCAAGTTCGGAGGAGTTGATATATACATTATTTTGTATGTTTTTAGGCACATAATTTATCATGTTTTGAACCATTTTCATCCATACTAGTATCTAATTTCGTCATATTTGCATCATTTGGTATCCATTAGTGTTTTATGCATCTTTTTATAGGATTATGACTTTTGCATTGAATTTTGTGTGTTTTTGGTGTCTCTTCTAGGTGCTGATGGAGTATGGAGCTCAGCTCGATGCAGCTCACAAACTCATCCACTACTTCTCACCGACCCACTTCATCGACCTGTGCTACAGTGTAGAGACCGATGAGATGTTGATTTGTTTAGAAAAATCATTGAAACAAGTCAGTTTGTCCCCGTTCAACCCAAACCGAGTATCCACTACTATTTAAGCAATTTAAGACATTGAGAAAGCTAAGTTTCAATTTCTCTTTGCCTCTTTTGGTTAGATCAAATCATTTTTTAAATCTTTAGTAGTTTTTATAAAAGTTTGTTTCTTTCTTATCTTAAACTTCTTTTCAATCATTATTGTACTTGTTTCATGTGTTTTTGTGTGTTCTATTATCATGATTGGTGAGTAGTTTCTTTGTGTGGATTATGGATTAGGAAGATTAGAGATGTTTTGATTTTGATTGGTTGATATTTAGGATTAGATGCATATGGATTAGCATGTTTAGAGAGTACTTAATGCTATACTAGACTTGAAAAATCAAAGTCTAGACCTCTGGAATTTTATGCTCGGAAGGTGTTCGACAAAATTTCTAAGAGAACTCTAAATGTGCATTTCATACTTAGTTTATGGGAATAGATAATTAAGGTAATTTGTTGACATTTTTTTTTTCGCCGAGACCCATTTTATTAAGCTGGTAATGATCCTTCCTCTAGGGAAGGTCGAAGGGAAACCAAATCGCTTACATGGGTAGTTGGAGTACTGGATAGCCTTGCTTTTTTGGCAAGACCATCAGCGATAGAATTTAGAGAGCGAGATACATAAAAGATATTAAACATTGGAAAAGAGGCTTTAAGCCCAACGAAGTCGTGGAGCTCAGCCGCAAAGGATGGCCATTCTAACGGTGAGGTGGTCATCGAAATTAGCTGCATGCAATCCGTCGCGAATTCCACTTCTACATTTGATGTCGATATCATAATTTCCATAGCCCAGAGGAGGGTTTCTTGCTCCGAGTGCACCGGTGAAGGAGTATTTCGAATCTGTCGATAACCATCTCTTCGGGTAACTCCATTCTTCACAAGATTCCATCCCAGACCACAGCACGAGTCAGAAGAAGTCCATGAGCCATCGATGAAACAAACCATACCGGGAAAAGAAGGGGCTATCTCCCGGGGGGCTCCCGGGACCCGCTGGCAGGTTGGTCATCAGGTTCCGCTGGAGCATTCGCTTGTAGCCAAGTGGTGGCTACTTGAACAGCATGGTTCACAATCTCCTGGGCATCTTCTCGCAACGTGCTAAAGATGAGGGCGTTTCTAGCCTTCCAGATATACCACAAAATCCAAGGGAAAACATGAAGGGCCTCCTCACTAGTTCCTATTTCCTTGGCCTTCCAAAAAAGGTAGTCAAAATTACCATATATGGACTGTCGGGGAAATAGGGGTGGGGATGTTGGAATGGAGGCTAAAGCCCAAATTTTCCACGCGGGTGGGCATTCAAATAGGACATGATTGATAGTTTCCTCTTCTGCACCACAAACGAGACAGGATGCCTCGACACTTAAGTGTCTAGAATGAAGGTTTTGGCATGTAGCCAACCAGCCAGATAAACACTGCCATACGAAATGCTGGAACTTTCGTGTGGTTTTTAGCTTCCAAGCTTGTGCCGCTAGTGTTTCCACTGAAGGTCCCTGAAAAGGGGGGTCACAAGCAAGGCGAGAGAGTTCCCTCGCGGCCCAATATCCTGAGCGAACGGTGTAATTTCCTGATTTCGTATAAGACCAACTGTAGCCATCACTCAGATAATTCTTCGCGGGTCTAATACTCAGGATACGGGGGATCTCCTCCGTCGCGAATAACTCTCGGAGGCGATCCTCTTTCCATAGCTTCGTTGACTCATCG
>OVAN01008299.1:0-18370 GCA_900406275.1 Anastatica hierochuntica | reverse complement strand
CGGTTTAGGGGATGCGGTGACTAACCCGGCTTACGTATCCCGTTGCGATTTAAACCTAACTCCGGACCAATTTAGAGTCTGCTTTATGTTCTCGGCTTATATGACTCGTCTGGCCGGAATCGGGCATCTCTCCAAAGACAATTTTTAAGTTGCCTGGAAGTGCTGACCAAAATTTTGTATTTCTTTTATAGCGCGCTATTTTCCTAGTCAGATGTACGAGGACCAATTCGAGAAAGATCGGGAGCGTTTGTTTTGGACGGCTTAAGTACTCATCGGGTCCAGCGACGGGCATGGTTTAAGAGCGAGTGTTCGCTTGTAATTTTTAGTCGCAGACGGACTGTTATGGTTGAGTTCGGAATCGTGTTTTTCAAAAATTCGCGAGGTCTCGCTCATTTTCGAAAGTCTTTCCGTTTAGCAATGTGATGCGTAAAGTAGCATGCCTTAGTTAGGATTTGTTAAGGCGGGTATGGTCCCATCGTATGAATTCCGTTTTTGGACTTTACGATGTTACTTGGATGTTTTGAGGATTGCTGCGTCAACCACGAAATTATCCGGGATACAAATTATTTTTTGCGATAAAAGAGTATTTTTTGTTGGTGGTAATTTTAGTCCCTTAGAGTCGGGCCAGAACCTAGACCAAGGAGACATAAATAAACCCTCTAGTTGTTGATGTTAACCAAGGTCATAGCCAAGGACACCTTCGCCAAGCCGAAGTCATAGTCGAGGTAGGCAAAATATCCCCTTAGTCGGTCTAAAATCTTAAGAGACAAGAAAAAATGCCTTATTGAATCTAGGGAAATAATCTTTATTCTAAGATAAACTCGAATATAGAAGTTATCCATAAAATAAATGGAAATACTCTAATTTGAAGGCTACAAATACAAAGGGAAGAACCCTAGTTCGAGGATGCGATAAACACTTTGGAAAAACACTCATATGGTAATCGATCTCTCTCATCAATAAAGAAGATTTGTTCTTAGCGATAACTTGTTATTGTTCTTTTCCATCGAAAAATCACCAAAAACACCTCAATCAGTTTGGTGCTAGAAGGAGGGGGAGATTTCAACAAGAACAAAGAATCAAAGATGAGCGAATCTGGCAGTTCATTCGAAACAGGAAGTAGCAAAAACCTCGAATCCACATCCGAGGAAATAGCTGCAATTCAAGCTGAAGAGGAAGTACCCAAGATAGCCGACGACACGGCAATCACGGTGGAGCTTCAAGAGCACAAGCAGATCACGGCGAAGCAGCAAGAGTACGAGCTGACCGCAGCAAAGCTAAGAGAGAACGAAGCTCGTCTAAAGGAGTTAGATGACGAGAATGTGGTTCTTAAAACCTTGATGGCGGAGACAGACGTTGATACCCCGAAGGTGACGGCGAAGACGACGAAAGGCATGCTCGGTTCAAAAGGAAAGTCATGTCGATGCAGACAGTAGGAGAAAAGACACCAAAGGTTGTTAAGGAGGCTCATACGCATAAAACTCCTAGCTTAGGGCTAACCTGAAACCCTGGCTCTCACCATCATTGTGACCCTTGCAAATCCTACGAGGGAAACGTTAATGAGGCCTTAGGTGTAGAAGCCATGCTAACGGGGAGGCTAGACACCATGGAGAAGATGATAAAGTGCATGTCGGGAGTAGCTCCATCGATTATCAGGAGCAATCCCAACTCCTACGCAGATATGCTCTTCATTAACGCTATCGCTTCCAGCGAAGTCCCCAGGAGAGTCTCTTGGCCAACCATGACTCTATACGACGGGACCACCGATCCAGAAACACACATCTCGTAATATCGCCATTGCATGCTCATCGCCCCCATCGTCCATGAGCACCTGGAAGTGTGTATGTGCAAAGGATTCGGAGCAACCCTCACAGGCTCAGCGCTGTTATGGTACTCCAACCTAGCCAGCGACACCATCAGCTCCTTCGTTATGCTAACGGATCACTTCTTCGAGCAGTTCACTAGTAGCTGAGTTTTGAGATGTGACTTCGATGATCTCTACCGAATCAAGCAACGCCCAAATAAGAGCTTAAGGGAGAACTTTCACCGATTCAATAGAGTGAAGGTGTCAGTTCCTAACTGCGTCGCCACTACATCCATCTCACCATTCAAGCAAGGGCTACTGAACGATGGTGACCTGTATAAAGATCTAACCAAATATCCTTGCCACACCATGGAGGATGTACTCTCTAAAGCATGTGCCCAAATTAAATGGGAGGAGGACTCAGCCTATCAAGCTCAACTGGCGCAGTGAAATCATCCCAAGGGGCATGGTAACTCCAAGAGCACCAGGGATGATAAATCCAATGTTAAGTCTGGACCTGAAAACTCTACTAAGGGTAGCCCCAGAGGATGGCCAAAGCCTTTAGCAAAAGTGGAGCACGAGAAGTACATGCCCATGATCGAGTCCGACATGTCCAACATTGTGATATCCCAGTCATAGATAGTGACCGAGCTAGGATGTTTTGACCGGAAAAGTCAAGTGGCTTGTAAAGATGTACACCCCCTAGCATAAGAGAGACACATCTAAGTGGTGCGAATTTCACCATGACCATGGTCACCTAACGTAGGATTGCTTCCAGGTAAGGTTCGAAGTGAATTAATTGCTCAGAAGGGGATACCTATGAGAGTTCCTCTCTAACGGAGCACGGGCGCTCATTCATGAACATAACAAGAATAAAATTCCCATGGGGCCAACCAAATCCAGCAGACTGGTCTCAGACATCTCAAGATATAGTATCTAACCGATACGAGATTCCAAAATTTGACTCTTCGGCTATGTTCTCATGTTCAAGAAAATCCGTAAGAGTAAATCTTTCGACAACTCGCATCCGAAACAAACAACGAATATAGCGATTCTCAGAAGAGTAGACATGAAACTACGACTCATGATCTTTCTTCGCAACCGTAACATTACTTATATACAACCAAATCAAAACGAAAAACATCATTCATTAATACTAAAATTACAAGGTGAGGGGTTTCAAGGCCACACACGGCCAACCCTGATAAACATAAAATGGCCACACTTGGCCAAAATACTATAAATAAATAGGGAGCATGCTCCCTCAACAGACAAACATTTCTCGCTCAGAAATCATACTCGAAATTGCCAGAGATCGAAAAGTTCCATACGCTAGACGGTCCTGAGTTTTGATCAACCGCTTCCTCGTCACACCGAGCAGTGTCCCCGACTTCCCCCGAATCGGGGGAAATGGGAATCAGGGCCCAGTGACCTCGATCACTCTCTTCGATAGACGGGATCGAAGACACGACTTCCCTACACTTTTTCATGTGACCGCACATTTTGTCCATTTCAAGGTCGTAGGAATTGTCAGGAAGTTGGGTACGATATATAGCGCCCAACGAACTGACGTAGAGGTTTTCTTGGTGCCAAAGTTTAATATTTATAAAACCTAATACCCTATGCTCAATCCCGCAAGAGAACGGGGTCAATTGTAGTATTTTAGGGTCGTCCAAGGATTTAGAAGCTTGGATTAGTAGAACTTAAACTTGGAGAATATAATAAGGGTCCTAGTCTAGAAGGCGATATAGTAAGAGATTGTCACTGGTCTCTACTAAACCTAATCAAAAGTGGAGGTAAACATGGTGATTGTGCAATAAAGAAAGCAAAAACAAAATAACATGAAAGCAAAGAGAAAACTTGGATCAACTCAAAAGAAAGATAGGATCTTGAGATGATGGTTATGGGTTCGGGTTCAATCTAAGGAAGTAATGGATTTTGGGTAAGGCTTTATTAACGGGTCGAAGCTATTCCTAGACCAAGGGTCCCTTAATAATCGATCAACCCACTCTCGTGATGGAGATCTATTCACCTATACACACTACAAGGCTCAACTCTCGTTCGTTGCCAATCTAAGTATGCATGTGATAGTCTAACTTAAGCCATCTTAGCCATCTAGCACCTAGGTAACATCCACTCTCATGGGCCCAAGTGAAAGACAGAGATCTAGTTCTCACAAACATTTCATCGAACACTTTCTAGGCGTCTTTGAGCAAGCATTAATCTTTGAAGAACTAAACTAGATCTAGTATAAATCTATGCCAAGATCTATCCTAAGCGAAGACAATCCAGGAAGCACTAGTGAGTGCTCCAATTGTGCAACCACCAGATTAGGATTTGCCTGTTGAGGTTATGTGTGAAGCCAGTGACTACGCGGTAGGAGTAGTGTTGGGTCAAAGAAAGGACAAGAAGCTCCATGTGATTTACTATGCCAACAGAACACTAGATGACACTCAGATAAAGTATGCGACTATGGATAAGGAGCTCCTAGTTGTGGTTTACGCATTTGGGAAATTCAGACAGTACGTACCTAGTGGGATATAAAGTCATTGTACACACTGATCATGCACCTTTGAGGTACCTTATGTCTAAGAAAGATGCTAAACCGAGACTGTTGAGATGGATTTTGCTTCTGTAAGAATTTGATATGGAGATACGTGATAAGCGTGGTATCGAGAATAGTGTTGCACACCATCTATTTTGATTACGAGTGGAAGCTGATACACCACTCGATGATAGTCTCCCTGAGGAGAATATCTATATGGTTGCCTTGCTGGATGATGAATACATAAACAATGTTGATTGTTTTGCCATTAACAGTGTTGCACACCATCACGATGAAATTTCTTGGTTTGCACATTTTGCGAATTTTCTGAGTGCAGATGTGGAGCCACCAAATTTCGCGGGCTATGTGAAAAAGAAGTTCCTCAGAGATGTCAAACATTCCTTTTGGGATGATCCTTTCTCTACAAGAGATGTGCTGATGGACCTTTTGCAGATGTATTTCAGAGTATGTGGTTCAACGTATTTTGTATCACTGCCATGGTTTTGAATATGCAGGACAATTTGCTACATTCAAAACCGTTTCGAAAGTGTTTGAGGCAGGTTTTTGGTGGCCAACACTCTTTAAGGATGCCCTTGATTACGTCTCTCAGTGTGATGCTTGTCAGAGAAAAGGCAACGTCAATAAGCGGAATGAGATGCCTCAAAACTTCATCCTAGAAGTAGAGGTTTTTGACGTATGGGGTATTGATTTCATGGGACCATTCCCATGTTCTTACGGAAATCAATACATTTTGGTTGCAGTTGACTATGTCTCCAAGTGGGTTGAGGCGCTGGCCAGCCCCTCTAATGACACCAAAATGGTCCTAAAGATGTTCAAATCTGTGATTTTTCCTCGCTTTGGTGTGCCAAGAGTGGTAATAAGTGATCGAGGATCCCATTTTATCAACAAGTTGTTTGAAAATTTGCTGAAGAAGCATGGAGGTAGACACAAGGTAGCCACACCTTATCATCCTCAAACAAGTGGACAAGTTGAGATTTCCAACAAGGAAATCAAGGGGATCCTTGAAAAGACTTTATGCAAGACTCGAAAAGATTGTTCTGTGAAGCTAGATGATGCACTTTTAAAGACTTTGAGAGAGCAGAGATTGATTTTGTAACCTAGGGAGAAGAAGCATCTTTGTACTTCGATATGAGAAGCTTTCGGAACCCTCTTACTCTTTTTTTGTTTAATGCAATCATGTCTCTCTTGTATTTGATATGTGTTTTTACAAATATCATGAGTTAGTAGTATGATCGTTGGGTTTAGGGTTCTCACATAGGGATTCATGAATTGTTGATGTAGAATTGCATGATTAGGGAATTAATATAATGGATCTTCATCGATAATTTTTCATAATGCATGAAATTAAATCGATCACTTAGTTTCTGAACTTAGGTAATTTAACGCCTGAACAGTGTTTGTTTAAATGTCTGAAAGAAACTTAGATGAGCAATTCTTCTTAAGCCAATGGAAAATGATGTCTAAGTGAATGGTGAACATATCAAACCTGTTAGTAATGCATGATTAGAAACTGAGGGTCAACGGAAGTTAGTCTTGAAATTTCTAATACATAGGGAGCTGATACTACGAAAGTAGATCTGTTCTCCATTAGTGTTTGAGTTCAAGACGCTTTAAACTTGTTCCCTAGTCTAAAATTTGAATCAACAATTAATTTTTTTCCTTGAGAGTACCCGATGCCCAACCCTTCTTTGATTGATTTACAACCCATCGTTGTTGCCTGCGTTTCTTTGCTTTCTAATTTTCAATATTTGCATCATCTCAAAAGACATCATTTTAGCCTTAGCCCACTGTTTGATTCTACATTCTTTGTGCTACCTTTGGTCTCTGTGGATTCGATTCCAAACCACTACAACATACATATGTGCGCTTGCAGTGTTTTTTCGGGCGAAAACCTGAGCTATCAAGTTTTCTGGCGTTGTTGCCGGAGAATTATCTCACACCGTCTCGGTGTGAAACAAATCCAAGGAAGGGGTAAGTAGCAAATAAAAATAAAAATCCAAATAAAAAGAAAAAGAAAAATTGAAATGAAAAGATAAAGGAAAGAGAACTACTAAGCTACTCTAGAAGTGCTAGGCCTCTGACTAGAAGTGGCCCTAGAGCATCTGCCAGTATCTCCTGAAGCAGAGTCTACTCTCCTCTTGGAGTGCTCCACACTCCGTCTAGCCTCCTCTCACGCAAGAGAAGCGCGGGTCTCCTTAGTATCATCAGACTCCTCACTCTCAGTCTCCTCGTCATCATCATCTGCAACAACTGCAGGAACAAGAGGCGCTCTGCGCCTAATAGTGTCCTCACGAACAGACCTGCTAGGAGAACAAGAAAGTAACCTCCCCATCCTGGACAGTCCTCTGGCGAAATGCAGCATAAGAGAAATCGTCCTCCGGTAACTCTGAACGGTCCAAGCTCTGAACTCAGCAGTAGTAGGAGAAGGAGGCATTGCCAGGTCAAGCTTGTAGGCATTGGAATCCTCTTGAAACAGCTCTGCGATCTCAGGATTAGTGGTGAAGCAGGTGGAGGAAAATTATCCTCATAATCAGCATCATCAGCAACATGGTCCCCAACAGGACCTGAAGAACCATTCCTAAAAGAAAGGGGACAATTACAAAGACGCTCCGCAGGAGGAAGAAACTCAACTCCTGATGAATTAGCTAAAGATGTCAGGTCCGAGCATGGCAACTCGATGTACAAAGACCTCTGATGGCGGTCCTGAAAGTGATAGATTAAGGGTCTCGAGCTGTCTAGAGAATGCTTCCAGGGGGAAGCTAGAATGCCACAGTCAACGACATGCTTCCCATCGAGGAACGCATAAAGAGGTCGCGGGACGCGATGTGATCCCACCTGCTTAGGGAGCTTGAGCTCCATTCTCTGATGACAAGTAAAATCGAACCTGACAAACTGAAGAAGTCGGGTGATAAGAGCACCCGTAGCAAAAGACTTCTGAGAAGAAGCTACCACCTTGACGAAGGCGAACTTGTCAGCAACCAGTGCAGCCATGTTCAGATCCGTAGCCACCACATAACGGATCTGAGATGCCAAGTCCCATGTATGTTCAACGTATAAAAAAATAAGATCCAACTCGTCGTTGGTCATAGTAGTCTGGACAGACTTGGCGTAAAGAAGCGAGCTAAGAACCTTAGCTGCAAGGCGAAAGAAAGGATTGTGAATACGCGACTCTTTGCGCTCCGAGAGACAAATTGCCCAACAACAATAAAGTCTGAGAACTCACTGGACCTCGGTAGAGTTGGTACCCATGTACCACGGCCCTGCACAAAACCATAAACTCTGGCCAAATCCATGAGAGAGATAGCATAGAACTGACCCTGCACGATAAAGGAGAATGTGCCCTGATCAGCCACCGGGTTGTCCAAGTTCAGGTAGACACAGCGTACAGAAGCTAGAAATTCCCGACATAGCTCAGGGTTGACATGGTCACGAAGCTCCAGCAAGCCCCGGAGTCCCATCTTGTCGAAGAGGGAGTAGAAATCATGTTGAATGCCAAAAGCAACTAGGAGATCATCATCAATGACTCGAGTCATCAGGAAAGTAATGTGTCCCAGATCCAGCAGATCCCACTCCAAAGTAATCAGACGGTTCGCAAGATGAGGGAGATCACTCCTCTTGAACCGGTGGTGACGAATGGAAATAGATGGGCCCCGCGTCTGCGGAACCTCTCCTCTCTTCCGTCTACTCATAACCTGCAAAAATAGACACGTGGAAGAAAAAGTAGTATCCACATCAAACAAGACAAACACGAAAATCATTCACTTTGATTCAAATAGTATTGTTCTGCGAAAATCAAGCTCAAAAACATGAAAAGCATGCATCAAACCATTCATCCAAGCAAGAACAACAATCAAATATGTCCAATTTTCGTTTTGCATTCCAAGTTAAAATAATCGTTTCATCGCAGTCAATCATCAAAACATATTTTAATCAATCCCAGAGATGCCACAAAGAAGTAGAAATATCAAAACACAAGGCAAATCATGACAAAACATGCATCCTCGCAAAAATCAGCCATACGAAACACGAAATCACAGAATCACAAAAAGAAATCCTGAAAAAGCTAAATCAAGGTGCAATCCTACTGCTAAACATCTTAGAACATGCATATATGATCATCGAAGTATCAAACATTCATCAAAATTTAAGAATTCAAAAGTTCTCAAATTTCTCGGAAAAACCTTCTTGTTGACATTGTAGACACATACCTTGGATTAAGTGAATTCTGATCGGATAGAAGGATAGAGTGTGAGACTCTCTTTATTTTAGGCTCAAAAATGGCTCAGACCTGTTGTGAAATGGCAAAAATCGAGATCTATTGTTGATATTGTCGTGTTTGTGTGAAAGAGATAAATGAAGAACAAACCTATTTTCGCGTGATATAGTTGTGTAATAAGGTCAATGATCGATTGATTCGGGGACAAGGATCGGTCAATCCTTGTCCCTTTGTTTTTGCAAGAAATTAGACAGGGATCGATCGATCGATAACAGGGATCATTCGATCCCTGTCCTCTGGTCTGGGTTGCCTTTTTTCTACAACAACAAAGCTAAAAACACAAAAACGTCGCAAGAACCAAAAATCAAAAATCAAAAACGTAAAATACTTCATAATTAGCTAAAAATCAAAGAGAAAACTACCTAGTGGGTTGCCTCACACTCATCGCTTGTTTAAAGTCTCGAGCCTGACTGTAATGCGATCAGACGGCATGTGGATCCTTCAAAAGAATTCACATTCTTTCGTCGGATGGCTAGTCTGCAATGTATGGCTTAAGTCTCTGGCGACTCACATTGAATTTCCTCCCACTATCATCAAGGACAACAACTTCATATGGTCGCACCTCAGCAATCAGAAATGTTCCCGACCAACGTGATTTGAACTTTCTAGGAAAAAATCGTAAAGGTGAGTTAAACAAGAGTACCTGATCTCCTACAGCGAATAGGCGTGGAATGATGCTCCTATCATGGAATGATTTGGTCCTCTCCATGTGGATCTTTGCGTTCTCATAAGCATTCAATCGCATTTCATCAAGTTCATTGAGTTGAATCATTCGCATCTCAGCTGCATGCTTGATGTCGAAGTTCAGAAACTTCGTAGACCAAAGTCCCTGGTACTCGAGTTCAACAAGGCAAATAAAATGCCTTCCCATACACCAAATGAAACGATGTAGTGCCTAGTGGTATCTTGTAGGCAGTTCTATACGCCCATAGCGCATCATCTAGCTTCTCAGACCAATCTGTTCGAGTC
This sequence comes from Anastatica hierochuntica, assembly GCA_900406275.1. Classification (NCBI taxonomy): domain Eukaryota; kingdom Viridiplantae; phylum Streptophyta; class Magnoliopsida; order Brassicales; family Brassicaceae; genus Anastatica; species Anastatica hierochuntica. The sequence continues at coordinate 8,755 of OVAN01008299.1, read as the reverse complement.
TTGCCTATAGTATTTTCCAGGATTCCCTTGATTTCCCTGTTGAAAATCTCAACTTGTCCACTTGTTTGAGAATGATAAGGTGTGCCTACCTTGTGTCTAACTTCATGCTTCTTCAGCAAATTCTCAAACAACTTGTTGATAAAATGGGATCCTCCATCACTTATTACCACTCTTGGCACACCAAAGTGAGGAAAAATCACAGATTTGAACATCGTTAGGACCACTTTGGCGTCATTAGAGGGGCTGGCCAGTACCTTAACCCACTTGGAGATATAGTCTATTGTAACCAAAATGTATTGATTTCTATAAGAAGATGGGAAAGGTCCCATGAAATCAATACCCCATACATCAAAAACCTCTACTTCTAGGATGAAGTTTTGAGGCATGTCATTCCACTTACTGATGTTTCCTTTCCTTTGACAAGCATCACACTTAGAGACGTAATCATGGGCATCCTTGAAGAGTGTTGGCCACCAAAAACCTGCCTACAATACTTTCGAAATAGTTTTGAAAGTAGCAAAATGTCCTGCATATTCAGAACCATGGAAGTGATACAAAATACCTTGAACCACAAACTCTGGAATACATCTGCCAAAAAGTCCATCAACATATCTCTTGTAGAGAAAAAAGGATCATCCTAGAAGTAATGTTTGACATCTCTGAGAATCTTCTTTTTCGCATAGCCTGCAAAATTTGGTGGCTCCACATCTGCACTCAGAAAATTTGCAAAATCTGCAAACCAAGGAATTTCATCGTGAATCTGTCTAATTGCAAAACAACCAAAAATGTCCATATATTCATCCTCCCGCAAGGCAACCATACAGACATTTTCCTCAGGGAGACTATCATCGATTGATGTATCGGCTTCCACTCACAATCGAGCTATATGGTCTGCAACACCATTCTTGATGCCCCGCTTTTCACGTATCTCCAAATCAAATTCCTGTAGAAGCAAAATCCATCTCAGCAGTCCCGGTTTAACATCTTTCTTAGACATAAGGTACCTCAAAGTTGCATGATAAGAGTGAACAATGACTTTAGCTCTCACTAGCTATTGTCTGAATTTCTCAAATGCATAAACCACAGCTAGAAGCTCCGTCTTCGTAGTCGCATACTTGATCTGAGTTTCATCAAGTGTTATGCTGGCATAGTAAATCACATAGCGCATCATCTAGCTTCACAGACCCAACATTGCTCCTACCGCGTAGTCATTAGCGTCACATATTACCTCGAAAGGTAAATCCCAATCTGGTGGCTGCACAATTGGAGCGCTTAATAGTGCTTCCTTGATTTTCTGAAAAGCTAACAAACAGTTAGTGTCAAAATCAAATTTGCAGGCTCGTCATCACTTCCACCTTGGACTTATCAACTTCGATCCCCCTCTGAGATTCGATGGCCAAGCACAATCTCATCTTACACCATAAAATGTCATTTCTCCCCATTCAAAACTAAGTGTTTCTCTTCACATCGTTCTAAAACCCTGCAAAAGTTAGACAAGCCGTTAGAAAACGAAGAACCATAAACAGAAAAGTCATCCATGAAGACTTTCATGATATCTTCGATCAAATCAGTGAAGATAGACATCATGCATGGCTGGAAAGTCGCAGGTGCATTGCATAATCCAAATGGCATTCTCTGGTAGGCATATGTCCCATATGGACATGTGAATGTAGTCTTTTCCTGGTCCGCCGGATGGATGGGAATCTGAAAGGAACCTGAATAGCCATTAAGAAAGCAATAATAAGGATTATTAGCAAGTCTTTCCAGCATTTGATCAATAAAAGGAAGTGGAAAGTGATCCTTTCTTGTAGCCTAATTCAACTTTCTGTAGTCAATGCACATCCTATGTCCTGTGATAGTCCTGGTGGGAATGAGCTCGTTCTTCTCATTGGTGATGACAATAATTACACCTTTCTTTGGTAAAACATGTACTAGACTCACCCATGTAGTGTCAAAAATAGGATAGATGACACCTGCACTCAAAAGTCTTAGAATCTACTTCTTGACAACTTCCATCAGCTTAGGATTGAGTCTCCTATGATGTTCAATGGAAGTCTTGGATTCATCCTCCAAGTGGATCCTATGCATGCAGAGATCTGGAGAAATACCTGTAATATCATCCAAAGAATATTCCAACACTTTACTATACTTCCTTTACTTCGAAAGAAGGAAGGTAGTTTCCGTATTGTTAAGATTAGCATTGAAAATTACAAGATATGTAAAGTTAGGACCTAAGAAAAGATACCTTAGTCCTGCAGGTAGTGGCTTGAGCTCGACATTTGGAGCTTTCAGCTCGCTTCAATCAGCACTCGAACTCGCCACCAATGCTTGAGAAGTCGCAGGTGATGGCTCTTCGAGCTTGATAAATGCGACATGCTTCTCAACAGCAGGTGCTGAATCCAGCAATACATCAACCTCAGAGGTACGTGCATCCAAAAACCCATATTAATTTTCAATTTGAGTTAAGGCTATCTATAATGGATCCTCAGTGTAGAGCTCTTCAGCGGAGTCCTCAATCACATCAACAAGTGTATCAACCCAAAATGTCTGTCCATCAATGGTGGCCTTCTTCATGGATTTCTCGATGTTGAACTTCATAGTCTACTTCCCAAGTCGAAGATTTATCTGATCGTTCTGCACATCAATCATGACTCTAATAGTAGATAAGAATGGTCTTCCAAGGATAATAAGATCTTTGGGTTCTTCTTCCAGCTCCAAGACAACAAAGTCTGTGAAAACATATCCCTCTCCAACTCCTACGGGAATGTTGTCAAGAATACCCACTGGTCTTCGAATACACCTATCTGCAAGCACCAAATACATTCTTGTGGGTTTATAGTTTGTCAAATTTAGACGTTGCGATACCGAGAGTGGCATCACACTAACTTCTGACCCCAAATCGCAGAGGCATCGCTCAAAGGTAAGCGATTCGATCTTGCAAGGCAATACGAAAGGTCCTGGATCCTCACATTTCTCTGGTGTTATGTTCTGAAGAAACTACATTCTGCAATAAGAACTGAAACAGCACGTTCAAATGTCATGCAATATAAGAGAAACTCTTTCATGTACCTCTTAAGAGAAGGTACCATCGTGACTGCTTCAATGAAAGGCAATCGCACATGTAATCACCAACTAGATTCTTCAGTTTCTCATACTCGCGCTCCTTGATATTTTGACGAGGTCTGGAAGGATATGGAGGCTTAGGAACATAAGGTTGGGGTGGCACATACTGATCCTCAACCTCATGCGCATTCGTTTCATCCCAAAAATTCGATACCCTCTCGTCAGGACAAGGATCAACCGACAGGGATCGACCGATCCAGGGACAAGGATCGATCGATCCTTGTCCTCCTTTTCGGATCGATAGATCGTATCAGAGGATCGATCAATCGCTAAATTTTGCAATTTACTATGGTTGTCATATACAGGGATCGACCGATCCAAGGACAAGGATCGATCGATCTTTGTCCCAGAGGATTTTTCAATCGTTTATCCGCTTCTAAGTGTAATGGCATTGCAGTACTCCTTCGAATTCTTCTCTGGTTTTCCTGGAATGACTCTCGGTGGAGCTCTGTTGCTCGCAGAAGTCTGAGCAACCTGTGTTTCCAGCAACTTCATGTGTGTGCTCAATGTCTCAAATTTCCCATCGAGATCACTGTACATGTTATCCACCTTTTGATTCAAGTCTGCATATGACTTTGTCTAATACTCCAGAACTTGCTGAAACATTTTCTTCAGCTCACTATCTTAAGAAGACGCAGAAGACTGACCCTGGTTTTGATTTTGATACCCTGACTAACAGTTGTTCTTGAATCCTCCTGAACCAAACTGCCTCTTCTGATAGCCACTGTTTCCGAAACCACTGTTCTGATTCTTATTCTGAAATGCAGAGTTGAAGACACACTGATTCTGATTGTATGGCTTGTTCTGAAACTCGTTATGTTGGTTGAAACCTTTATTACCAAAGTTTCTTTGACCTCCTATGTAATTCACATCAGCTTGTCCACCATTCAGCTCCTCAGAAATGAATTCCTGATACATATTTTCCATCTTCTGCTCTTGATGAATAGGTGTATCGTTCTGCTCTCCAACAAAGTTCACTCCCAGCTCATCTCTCCTCATTAGCTCATCCAACTTTTACTGCAGATCATTAATTCACTTCGCATTTGATGACACAACTCCTCTACTACGATCATAGTCTGATCTATGATTGGCCTGACTATTAGTCAAGTTATTCACCAGCATGTAAGCTTCCTCCACAGTCTTGGTCAATNGTACTGAAATCACCATTGCTAGCGGTGTCCATAACATTCTGATACTTCTCCTCAACCCCATTATAGAAAATGTTAAGGAGATTTCAATCTGAGAACCCATGATGAGGACAATCATTAAGGTATTCTCTGAATCTTTCTTAAGTTGTATGAAAACTTTCAGCACCCAATTGGTGAAATCCTGCAATCTTGTTTCGCAAAGACATAGACCTTGATTTTGTGAAGAAATGACCAAGAAACGCAGCCTTGATCTCATCCCATGTCTTCAGAGAATCAGGCTCTAGGCTATTGTACCATCTTGTAGCTTTGTCATTCAGAGAGAAAATGAACAACCTACATTTCAGAGCTTCAGCGGAATCTCCATTGTGTTGGATAGTATTGCAGATTACTTCAAACCTACTCAGATTGTGCATTGGGTTCTGTGATAGCAACCCATGATATTGATTCTGCTGCAAGACCAGTCTTGATTTCAAAGTCTCTTCTCTGAATGGGAGGCGGACGAATCCCAGCACGATTCGCATAGAAAGCCTTCAGAGCGTCATATTGCGCCAGAGTCATCCTATTTTGAGGTGGATTTGCGCCTTATTGCCCCTCAGCTGCAACATTCTGCTGGCCAGCTTGCTGAGCACCAGCATTAATTAGCACCACTTCCAGCAGGTGGGTCAACTCTCGGAACAACTCCAGGATAGAGAGGATTATGATGAACTTGAATGAGATCTCCCAATTTGTCACCCATGATTTGAGCAAACTGAAATTCTTCAATAACCTTCAGCAACTTCTCTTTCTTCTACTGTCTCTCTAGACGCGACGGTTCAGGTTCGAATTCAGCAAAACTTTCGATCCCTTGGCTTCTAGTATGAGGCATGTTCATACACCTGAAAGCACAAAAACAAAGAAGAAAAAGAAGAGATTAAATGAAATAAAGAAAAATGCCTTAGGCAACAATGATTCTAACACTACAAGAAAATCTGTAAAGTGTGACTACATTTTGCTACTGCGAAAACAGTCAGAAAACATTGCAACTAATTTGTCAATAATATGTCACTATTTACCGACTACATAAAAAGTAGTTGCTCAATAGTCGCAAATATACGACTATGGTAAGTAGTCGCAATTAGGGTGTAAAAAATGAATGTATAACGACTTTATAACGACGACATCATGTTAGTCGCAAGTTAGTTCTAAATGTACAACTATTTTGTGAATACGCGAAGTACTCGCAATTCAGTAGTAAATCAACGACTATTTAGAGACTTTTTAATGATAAAAATATGTTAGTCGCAAACTAGTCATAAGTTAACGACTAATTTGTGACTACTTTTGTTAATGGTAAAATAGTTGCAAAATAGTCTTCGAAAACGGTTATAAACGTGGAAAATGTCGCATTAAAGGTGGTGTAAAGTTGGTGAACCTATCATTGCGACGTTAAATATTAGTTGCAAAATAGTCACAAATTAGTCTTTAAATTGTCGCAAATGAGCGACTGTATTTAGTAGTCGCAAATAAGTGGTATTGCTTTTGCTTATAAAAAGAACGTTCGCCTCCAAACCATTTGCCGCACAAATAATCCATTCTCCACATCCAAATCTTTTAATTCCTATTCTAAAAGTTTTCTTTTTGAAAAAAAAAAAATGTGGAATTCTAGAGCATGGATGTATAATAGGATTGATCCGTACACCCACAATCTCTCGAACGACTTCATGGCAGGTGTGGTGCGGTTCATGAATTTTGCAAATAACCAGTGAATTGCCCAAAGTAGTGGAGGTAGGTTTTATTGCCCTTGTGTAAAATGTCACAATTCTAAATTGTTGTCGGGAAATATTATTATGAGACATTTGTATAGTAGAGGTTTTATGGCAGACTATTATGTTTTGTAAGAGCATGGAGAAGATTATAATGTGGTCGGGGGTACTAGTTATAGTAATGTAGATTATACTAGTGAGAATCCACTAATAGATATTGGTGAAGGGAATAGTTATGAGCAGATGGTAAATGATGCATTTGGAGGACCCACGACTTTTGGTGATTATAAACATGAACATGAAAGTGGTCATCATGTTCATGAAGAACCTACCCATGAGGCAAAACAATTCTATGACACGTTAGATGCTGCGAACACTCGACTTTATGATGGATGTCATGAAGGACACTCACGAATGTCGTTGGATGCTCGATGTATGAATATTATAGTGGATCATAATCTCTCTGAAAGTTGTTTGGACTCATTGTCAGAAGTCCTTTCAGAGTACTTACAAGAAGGAAATCAAGCAACACATTCATACTACGAAACAGAAAATTTGATGCGAAAGATGGGGTTGCCATACCATACATTTGATGTATGTGTAGATAATTGTATGCTCTTCTGGAAAGGAGATGAGAATTTGGAGCATTGTAAGTTCTGTGGAAAACCAAGGTACAAGTCAAGTGAGGGGCGGACAAGAATACCAGTAAGTCGTATGTGGTATATAACTATTACTGATAGACTTAAGAGAATGTATCAATCCGAGAAGACCGCAACAGCGATGAGATGGCATGCTGAGCATGATTCAAAAGACGAAGTTATGTGTCATGCATCTGATGGGGGCAGAATGGAAGAATTTTCAACAGTTGCATCCATCTTTTCCACAAGAAACGCGAAACATTTATCTTGGATTATGTACTGATGGTTTTAATCCATTTGGTATGTCAAAAAATCACTCGTTGTGGCCTGTGATCATGACTCCATACAATTTACCTCCAGATATATTAATGGGCAAGGAGTATTTGTTTCTGACAATTTTGAATTCAGGACCAAACCATCCACGAGCTAGTCTTGATTTTTTCCTTCAGCCATTGATCGACGAGTTAAAGGAATTGTGGTCTACCAGAGTCGAAGCATATGATGTTTCGCATGGTCAAAATTTTAACCTAAAAGTTGTTCTCCTATGGAGGATAAGCGATTTTCTAGCATACGGTTTGTTGTCGGGATGGACAACACATGGAAGATTAGCGTATCCAATTTGCATGGATGATACACAAGCTTTTCAATTGTCAGCTGGTAGAAAAACATGTTGGTTTGACTGCCACAAAAGATTTCTTCCTACTAATCATCCATTACGGAAGAACAAAACCAACATTTTGAAGGGGAAGCACGCGTTAATTAACTATCCACCTCTATCCTTAACTAGCGAAGAAGTTTTATATGAGCGTATAAGGCAGGTTGAACCACCTAAAACATCAGAGTATGGTGGAAATGGTCACGAAACAAAGAAGGATGGATATGAGAGATGGCATAACTGGCATAAAGAAAGCATATTTTGGGAGCTACCATATTGGAGCAATCTAATGCTACGACACAACCTAGATGTGATGCATATCGAGAAGAATTTTTTCGATAACATTATCAACACTATTATGAATGTTAAGGACAAATTGAAAGACAGTTAAATCAAGATTAGACATCGCAAGATTTTTTTCTCGCAAAGAGTTGCACGTAGATGATCGACGAAGAGCTCCGTTTCCAATCTTTCGACTGAGTGCAAAAGCAAGACAATCTTTACTCGAGTGGGTTAAGAATGAGGTTAAATTCCCTGACGGTTACACAGCAGATTTAGCTAGTTGTGCAGATATAAACGGTGGAAAATTCTCGAGGATGAAAAGTCATGACTGTCATTTATTTATGGGACGATTGCTACCGTTTGTCTTTGCTGAACTCTTGCCGCGAAACGTGGACCTTGCATTATCCGGTAATCATATGTTCTCTTTTATAATTTATCGATCTATTATTATATATGAAAATAATATATTTGAGAAATTTATATCGGAGGGATATGAACATTTTTTCGTGATTTATGTAGCAGATCATTGGACCCAACTTGTGTGAGAAATTTGAGAGATAACATTGTCATGGTATTGTGTAATTTGGAAAAGATCTTCCGGCCATCGTTTATTGACGTAATGGAGCACCTACCTATACATTTACCTTATGAAGCAAAACTAGGGGGTCTTATCCAATATAGGTGGATGTATCCATTTGAATGATTTTTTAGGCATATTAAAGGGAAGGAAAAAAACAAAAGATATCCAGCGGGATCAATAGTTCAATCGTACATGAATGATGAAATATCTTATTTCTCTAAACACTACTTTGCTTCACACATTTCTACTGCTAGAAGACGAAGGTAATATTATCATATAAGAATTTTTTTGTTGTGATTTTATATTTTCCATCTGATTATACTAATCTAAATTATTCCGTGTAGATTAACTCGATATGATGAAGGTGAGGTACTTGTATATCCGATACCAGTACCAGATATATTCACTCATGTAGGGCGTGTAAGTGATAAAAGTAGTGAATTTTGGTTAAGTGTGAAAGATTATAAATGCGCACATGCATATGTTTTACGGAACCGTGACTATTTTCGACCACTTGAAAGGTGCTTTAATAAATTATTCAGATCATATAAGTTAATATATATATATATATATATATATATATATAT
>OVAN01008298.1:0-18371 GCA_900406275.1 Anastatica hierochuntica | reverse complement strand
TTGTTAACTGTGTCTGTCGAATCGCTCTCAGTTTACGCTTTATGCATACTTCGATTCGTTCTCTTTTTTGCTTTGTATTCGTTTACGTTAATCTATCTTACGAATCCTGTCACTTTTTCATCGTTAATTCATATCACTTCGCAATATATTTCGTATTTCGTATTTTGTTATCTAACTCTCTTACGATTTCTGTTTTATCATCTTCGCAGTTTAACTTTCGTATTTCTTATTCGATAACTAGCTAATCTGCTGTCCCGATCTGTTGATCTTTGGCTAACAGAGTCCGTGAACCACATAACATTGACAGTGAGAATTTCGGTTCCCACAATGATGTTGTTGATGATGATATGGATTCTTTAATTAAGTTTAGTGTGTGATGATTATGTGAAAGATTAAGAATGAGGGCAAAGCGTCAGATACAAGATTCGGTTTGACAATTAGGATTATGTAATGAACAAGTAAAAGAATATTTGGGGTCTGATGTGTTGCCTTTATATTCCTTTTCATTAAAACTTATTACTAACCTTGTGTTTGTATTGACAGCGCTGGCCTATGTGAGCCGCCTCATTCTGTTGTATGAGCAAAAGCTCAATGCTCCATCCTTTGACTTGAAGGCGGCATGCAAGTTCGTGATAGATGATCGTATCGCCCTCCAAATTAGAGTAGAAAAAGTGCGTCGAGCTTATCTCCAAGTACGCGTTGCATCTTCATGTTTATTGCCTTCAGATGTAATCACGTAATGAACTAGCACGATTATGACCGCTCCTATAGATAATTAAATTTTAATTTTAGCCAGATTGTTCTCAATCATTATACTAGCTACATTGTCAGAAACAGTAAATTATGATTGGATATTAAACAATTTATCTAAGTCGTTAACAAATTTTAGAGAGATAAACATCTCCACAATTAAATTGCTATTACATAAACAAAATAATTTTGTTGATATTCACTTCAATATTTCTTTTGGCAGAGAAACTACATACTAGTTAATACTTACCTCAGAGCTCTAAATTCTAGAGAAAAATAGAACCCATAAAGGTACATAGACAAATATAAAAAATGGTATGGTGAAAAGAAACAAATGAATAAAATGCACGAAAACAAAATGGAGTGATAAAAGAGAAGATGGATTCTGAGTTTAGTTACTACGATAACCTACAAGATGAAATTTATGAAATCTAAACAATGCCAGTGCAAGGCCATCATCTAGTTTTGGGATATTTTTAGAGGGCCATCATCTAGTTTTGGGATATTTTTAGAGTATTTTTGAGTATTTTGGATACAAATTACCCGTACTGGTATTTGTTTAGGTAAATAATAGTTCTTTCACAAATACAAGAACTACCCCTGGAAAATACATAACCGAACCCTAATCCAAAAAATACTTGAATGGATTCTACTATCTGATACCCGAACGGTATACGAATGCCTACGCTCATAGCAACAGAAGAAAGTTAAGTGATTCAAAACATAATCTGTTAAATTCTATTAAATTTTTTAGGTATCAGATATTATCAGAATCAGAATCGGGAGTGGATGAGTCTATGATTTAGGCTCTAAGAACTTTGTGTTTGGTGGTATGCACAAGATAAAACTTTGCTCAAATTGTGAATATACAAAGGGTTTAGTACGATTGATTCGTATGCATCACATCGTCACTGAAATGGGATTATTAGGTAAAGCTTTGATTGAAAACGAAATGAATATAAAGTGATACATAGCAGGAGTTTCTCAATGCAAAAGGGAGAAAATTTTCCATCCAACAGAAACAATTTCTGAAAACTTTGGATTTTGACAAGGGCTCAATTAAAGCCGTACATGTCAAAAATCTTGTCGTCCGGTGGTCTGGCGTTGTTGCCACCTTCAGGCACTCTAAAACTCTCCATGGGAGAAGAACCTAGTGCGGCTGCAGGAGCTGTTGGCACCCAATGTGGGGTGGTCGGAACAGAGAAGTTAGAACCAGAAGCCTCTTGATGTAAGACAACAACATTAGGATTTGCCTGTGGTGAGTTTCCCGTGGTTCTTCGGTTTGAGGAATTTGCAGAGGCCAGAGTTGGTGGATATGATTGTTGTTGCTGATTCTTCATCGGTGACTTGGGCCTCAGGGATTCTATATCAGGAGTAGTCACAACGAGATGCGGTGCATCTGGAGGCGGATTCCTCCCTCCTCCTCCTTGCCACACTTTACCTTCCTTGTCCGCAAAGTTTCTCACATAAGACTAACCAACAAATTATCAAAAACCATATCTTACACTACTTTGCATAAGTCTAAGGAGGTAGATAGACTGTCAGAAGAGCGAATATGGGATTAAATACCTGTGAATCAAAATTCGAAGAAGAAAGGCCTTTTCCAACAGTGAGCCAGCCAGCTCGAATGTTGTGGTCTTCACCAAAAAGCTCAAGCCTCCGGCGGCCAAGTGCAAAATGCTCTATTATCCTATACATATCTTCAGGCTTCTGAGTCGAACCTACAGTTTTGTAGCATAAAGAGATGAAATTAAGTAAACCGGCTTACAATCACAGGAGGGATACGAATCCATTCGTATTTAGACGTTGTCCGGTTAAGATTGAACCCAAAATCTTGTTTCTATCTCAATGAACCAGCTTAAACTATAGATAATCCAAGACATGTCCAGCAAAACCAACTACATCAACCATAGCCAAAAGCCAAGAAAACTTAAGAATTGTTTCCAGGTTCCAAAAACTTCCCTGCCAGCTTAAGCCCAAAAACATTACCAAAACACTCGACAACTTCAACAAATGAAAAATTATCCAATTTATACATTTAACTGCTAATATGGCATAGTTGACAAACACCTATCAGACTCTTTAATCGAAACAAGAAGCTGGAAGCAGAACGGAGAAGAGGAACAAGATATTACAAGCACGATCCTCTTGGTTTTATCGCTCTATCAGGAACACACATTTTACTAACCATAAGGAGGCTCTTCAGCAATAATTACATCAGTGTCGATGTTCGCGTGGATTATATGTCCATCAGTGCTACGCCGAACAGTACCCTTTATCCCCATCAGGCAGTGCTCCTATACAAAGAGAAACCAATTAAAAAAGGATTAAGCAAGTGATATGCAACACATGAATAGAACAAAGAGGCAATGGTGGACCATATTGGACCTTGGAGCGCTGAAACACAGTGCGAGAATCATGTCGCAATGTTGGTGCTGCATTACTTTTGTTGGTCTTCACCCAGCAAATGTCCTCACACCTTCTGAAACCCCACTGAAAAAGACCAAACAAAACTAATATATATAAAGCGACAAAAGAAAAATCCAAAACAAAAGGTAAATGAGTAATAGCATGAAATCCTGTACCTTTTTCAGGCATTGGCGCCCTTGCTCAAGCCCAACACCATCACCAACCCAAAGGAAGATAAAGGAGGGAGTGTCAGCTATTGCCTAAAGATATATGTAAGAATTCGCTTTTGTTATAAACCACAATAACAAATATAGCAACAACCAACCTTTCGTTTTTAAAAATAATATAGAAGATTTTTGTTTTTGCTATAAACCGCAATAACAAAAATGGTAACGCAACATTATCACAAGAGGTACACACAACTCAAATAGTATATGTTGAGTACCACTACTTCATCTAGTTATTATCCAGATGACAGATGAAATCTGCTACCCCACTATTAGATCTTGTGCTAAGAAAAGAGAAAGATCAACTCAAAAAATATAACCCAAAAGAGAATAAGTGTACCGTAAAAAATCCTAGGAGCAATTGAAAAGCGTAGAGAATAATCACCTCAATCTTGAGATTGATAATGTCCTCAAATGTCCAATATTCCATACTATCAGAAACACCAGGAGCTCTATGGACATATTCCTCCCAAGGTGGGTCAACAAGAATAACATCAAACTTTGTTCCAAATAACTCGGGAGATAACTCAACATCATGCAAGTCTCCTTTTAAATACATTGGTGCAGAAGCAGAGTTAGATACTATCTCATCCTTCTTCTGTATGAGCTCCCTAAGCTTTGGGTAATCTTCCACATTGGTAAGCTCCAGCTCGCGGATGAAATTCTGAGGCCGCATTCCAGTATCCACAAAGTTCTGGGAATAGTCATTTTGTTCTCCCCTAGATGGAGCTTTACCTGGAGGTCCACAAGTTCGAGGAGGAACCCATCCCCCTGAATTCTTATCAGATGGCATCCCACGACCCATTTGTCCAGAAACATTGAATGCAGTCGCAGAGAAATTAGGAGGCCCTCCTCTATCAGAACCTGGCGGATTGAAAAACATGTTCGGGTTTGGTGGAGTGCCAATGGAAGGAAATCTTGGGCCTGACGGTCCAGGAGGAAGAGGCGATAGAACAGGAGGAACAGGTAACATATTACCATCAACTCCTCGGGCCCCAGGCCATACAAGAGTTGGGGCAAATGGAGGCATGAAAACAGGAGCAACGGGAGGGCCTGGAATAGGCGACATGCCAGGAGTAAGAGACTGAATGGGACTGGGTGGTGGCATTCCAAGGTTTGCAAATGGTGACCCCATGATAGGCAGTGGAATGGCACCTTGTTGGTTCTCTCTCCCACCAGAAGGTCTTCCCTTTCCACCCCTTGAAGGTCTGTTCCCTTTGATGCCATGTGGAGATGGCAGACCTCGATTAGGGGTTTGCACATAATTAGGTCGACCAGGTGTTGCACTTCTTTGGTTTCTTGCTTTAGCCCCTGAGTAATCAGAAGCAGCTTCACCACTCAGATCCTCCCCACAAGACCCAGAACCAAAAGTTTCACTTCTCTGTCTACCTTCCTGGCTGTAAACCCACTCTTCCTCATTATTAGTCAGCTTTTTGGGAGGTTGTTGAGCAGATTCGACCGTACGAGCAAAGCTCGGTCCTGACTCTCCTCTGCCATAATCAAGTGGCTTGGTTTGTATTTCAATGACATCATAGTTCTCATTTGAAACGCCACCACTTGACAGTGCTTTAACTGCCTCACCCCTGTTTCCATCTTTCCTGCCACCGGAACGACCATGAGACCTCTCGCCTTCACTCCTTTCACGTGCTTGCCTAGTGAATTCCCGTTCCCTGGCACGATCATATGTTAAATCTCCATCTTTCTGTTCTTTATCATTACTAGTACTAGAATGTCTTCTCTTCCAATTATCCTTGGAACTTTCTTGATCCCTATCCCTATCAGACCAACCATCATCTCTTCCTCTGGATCTTTCATCTTTCCTGCCATATTTGTCCTTTTCATTCCTTTCGTACTCGGCCTCCGAGTGCTCTGATTCTTGATGACGTTTCCCACTTCTGTCAGGAGTTTTAGACCTGTTAGATCGACTCACTGTTTCAGTGGTTTTCTTATCATCTTCTGACCTTGCTCGATTCTTACTTTTCTCCTCTCTAGAGGTCGACTTGAAACTCCTCTCGGATTTGGAGTCTCCACCCCGACTCCGACCCTCACCGTATTCACTAGTAACACAAGTTTTATCTCCGGAAAAGTCATGCCTGGACTCAGAAAACTTACTGCTTTTGTGATCTCCTCCTCCTCTGTCGCTATCAGGAGCAGCTTCATCCCATCTCCTCCTCTTACTCGAATCAGAAGAAGAAGACGCATGAGTTCTCTCCTTCTTATCACAAGTCTTGGAATCGCGATCGTGATGCTCATCATCCTTGTGTCCTTTCCGAGAACCATCGTACTCCGATGAGGACTTGAAACTCAACCTTCTCTTGTCACCTTCCTGCTCTCCATCTTCATACCAAGTGCTGAGCTTCTCCAACGAGCTTTCCTCTTGTTTCTTCTTCATTCTAGAGAAAGCCCTAAACCGCTGAAGTTAGGGTTTTCTCAGACATAACACAGCAGTTTCGGTTTCAAATCATCCATAACAACAAAAGTTTCAGTCATTCAACATAACGGATCGATGTCTTTCCCCAATTCTAAAATCCGTTTTTACGGAGAAAACTGCGCAAGAGGAAGATGGGAGGAGTGAACGCGGCGGTGTGCGAGGACAAACAATGTCAAAAGAAATTGATTGGGGTGAGCGGCCCAAAGCCCATTTCCTATGACTCTTCATTTGACCTCCTCAAATAAAGGTGGTGAGATGAGCCACCAAAAGCAAATCTTCTAATTGCAACAGACCAACTGCTTCGCTGCTTTCGCAGCCATATGTTCTAATTGCAATAGTTATTTGATATTCAGCTAATGTTTTGATACTGAAATCTTAGGGAAACGCATTAATGTCGCAAATCTTATATATTAATAAAGGAGACGGAGAGAGAAAATGAGATGAGAAAATCTTATGTGTCAATCAAAGAGGATTAAGTACACATGCCCTTAGCATGTCTTCCGTGGTCTAGATTGTCCTTTCCGACTGTCCGTCTGTTTAAGGGTGATAGATAGTACTGAGGTTGACCTTTGTTCCCATAGTCTTTTGAAATGCTTGCCAAAACATGGAGGTGAACTTGACGTCTCTGTTAGATACAATACTGACTAGAATCCCGTGTAGTTTGACAATCTCGTCGATGTACTTCTGCGCTAGTCGGTCGACACCGTCTGTTTTCTTTACTGGCAGGAAGTGAGCGCTCTTTGTAAGTCGGTCGACTATTACCCAAATAGAATTCATACCTCCTATGGTAACTGGCAGTCCTGTGACGAAGTCCATAGTCACCATGTCCCATTTCCATTCCGGAATGGCAGGTCTTGTAGTAGTCTGCTCGGTACTCGACGCTCGGCTTTTACTTGCTAACACGTCTAACAATGCGAAACCCAAGTGATGACATCTCTCTTCATGACGCTCTAGTGATAAAACCTTTTCATGTCTCTGTACATCTTATCGTTTCCTAGGTGAACTGAAAACTTTGAGCAGTAAGCTTGCTCCAGGATTTCCTTCCTTAGCTCTGGATCGTTCGGCACACAAACTCTATCCCTGAACATAACCGTTCCATTGGTCGTCACGTGGTATCATATGACCACTTTCTGGACCATGTCCTGGAGCGATTCATCCTTGTCTTGTGCCTGGCGGATTCTCCATAATAGATCAGCCTGGTTTACTGCTTCTAATCTGGTCATGCCATCTTCTACCGTAGTTGCACATAGCTTGAGACTTGCTACAATTTCTACCAATTCTTGAGCCTCCTTTGACTCTGTCATATCTATCCTTATGCGGCTTAGAGCGTCTGCTACCTAGTTGGCCTTCCCAGGATGGTAAGTAATCTCTACGTCGTAATCAGCCAGAAGTTCAATCCAACGGCGTTGTTGGTTAAGTGAAGATGTACTTCAAACTCTTGTGGTCTGCGAAAATCTGAACCTTTTCTCCATACAGATACACTCTCTAGATCTTTAGGGCAAAGACAACTACAGCCGATTCCAAGTCATGCGTCGGGTAATTCGTCTTGTGGGGTCTCAACTGGCGTGAAGCGTATGCGATCACTTTCTTAGACTGCATGAGGACACAACCCAATCCTATTCCTGAGTCATCAGTGTACACTTGATACGGATTTCCCACTTTTGGGAACGCAAGCACTGACGTCTGAGTCAGACGGTCCTTTAACTCCTTGAAGCTCTTGGAACAGTCCTCTGTCCATTCAAACTTAACTCCTTTTCCAGTAAGGCGAGTCATTGGCTTAGCCAAGCTGGCGAACCCTTGGACAAACTTGCGATAGTAGCCTGCTAAACCCAAGAAACTGCAGACTTTAGTGGCGCTGGTAGGCGTTGACCAATTGGTGATTGCTGCGATCTTCTCGGGATCCCTTGCGACTCCAGATCCTGAGACTACATTCCCTGGGAATCCTATTTCCCTTTGCCCGAAGTTTCACTTACTGAGCTTGGCATACAACTTCTACTCCCTCAGTGTTTCGAGCATTATCCTTAAGTGTTGGGCATGCTCCTCCCGAGTTTTTGAATACACCAAGATGTCATCGATGAAGAAAATTACGCACTTGTCTAAATGCTTTCGGAAGACATCATTCATCAACTTCATGAAGGCGGTTGGCGCATTAGTCAACCCAAATGGCATAACCACAAACTCATAGTGCACGTACCGAGTACGAAAGGCCGTCTTTCGCACATCTTCCTCCGCGATTCGAATCTGGTGATATCTTGATGCTAGATCAATCTTGGAGAACTAAGAAGCTCCTTGGAGATGGTCTAACAGCTCGTCTATTCTTGGCAATGGGTACTTGTTCTTGACGGTGACCTTGTTCAAACTCCGGTAGTCGATACATAGCCGGAAGGTGCCATCCTTCTTTTTCACAAGCAAAACTGGTGCTCTCCACGGTGAACTGCTAGGGCGGATGAAGCCTTTCTCGACCAGATCTTCTAACTGCTTCTTCAACTCAGCTATCTTGGCAGGCGCCAGTCGGTACGACTCTCGAGACACAAGGGTCGTCCCTGGTTCAAGCTCGATGGTGAAGGCGTCTCCTCTTTCTGGCAGCGATCCCTTCAGTTGTTCAAATACATCCTCATACAGAGCGACTACTGGGATACCCTTGATCTCTACCAAATCACCTTCCTTGGTGACTGTGTTGTTGCGATGAAAGCCTCGTTTCCTTTCCTTAGGAGCACTTCTGCATGCAACATCGAGATGATTGGTACTCTGGAGTTTATCCTGACTCCCTGGAAAATTGTCTCCCCTTTATCTCCCCGAATCTTCGCTCTTGCTTGGCGGCAGTCCAAGTCCACTCCATGGCGATCAAGCTAATCCATTCCTAGGATCATGTCATATCGGTCCATCTCCATCTCAGTCAGATTGTTGGCGAATACCTTCCCTCCTATGGTGATTGGGACTTCTACATGGACTCTAGTGGCTCCCATCTTCTTCTTGCCCACCGTCTCAACGCTTCGGTTCTTCGGGAAAAACTGGCCTTGGAAATCCCATCTTTTAACCAGCTGCGGTCTCATGAAACTGTTCATAGCTCTGGAGTCAAACATGGTATAGGCGGCTTCTCCTCCCACCATTATCGTTCCTACAGGAGGGCGATCCAAGTCATTCTACGAATTTGACTCTCTATTTTGATTGACTCTTGGCACAACAATTCACGGAGCTTTGCCTGCGATGGGTTTGACTCCTTCGTAGCCCTCTGCGGCATTGACGGCGACCTCAAGTTCCTCTTCTTCCTCTCCCACTTCTGAAGAAAAGACCCGAGGTGCTGGAGCCTGCTGGCAAGGAGGCAGCGGTGGTGGTGAAGGCAGATTCCCTGGTTCCGGACACTGTCTTGCTATGTGCCCCATCCTTCCACAACAGTAACACCTTTCATTTTCAAATAGGTTTCCCTCTAGCGGGTAAGCTCTTGGTGGGTTGCCCATTGGTGGGTTGACTCTCGGCGGATTCGGTCTGGGTGGATTCACTCTAGGTGGGTTCATCCCTCCCCTTGGCTTTTCTAGGCATATGGCTTGCTTATGGCCATAGCGATTGTAGAAGAAACAGCGGTTCCGGAAGTCTTCTAGACATTTGCCTGTCCAAAGGCACGAGTGAAGTCCCTCTTGCAACCATCCAGGGTGGTGTCAGCTCTGGGTGGATTTGGTATGTTCTTTTCTTTCTCTTCCTTCAACCCCTTTTCTTGATCAACTGCTTTTTCTACCAACTCATCCAAGAACTCATAGCGCACCAGCTTGCAGTGGTTTCAGAGTTCCACGTTCAAACCATTCAAGAATATTTTGATCATCTCTTACTCTTCCAGATAGCGGCTAGCGAAACGGCGGAGACGGCTGAACTCTTCCTCATAATGGCGAATAGTCAGCATGGCTTGTTGGGTCATCAGGAACTGGTGCTCCATGCTGTCCACCGCCTCACGGGGAAAATACTTCCGGGTGAACTTGGTTCTGAACTCTTCCCATGTCAGCTCGTACGCCCTGCAAGTCTTGGCTACCATACCCTCCCACAAGACTAGGGCTTCTCTCTTCAGATACTGCACTGCCAGAGCCCGGCGATACTCTTTCGGATAGCGGAGATGATTGAAGTTTTGTTCTAATTTCCTCTTCCAATCGTCTGCGGTAATAGGATCAGATTTCCCCTCAAACATTTATGTCCCCATGTCTCTCAGTTCTATAATCAGATCCCAGTAGGACAATCCATCTTGATAGCGGTTTGGCAAGGGTGGTCGAACAAACTGCGACACTCTGACTGGCGGCGGATGCGGTGGAGGAGGTAGATCTGTAGCTATATGGGATACTTCTCTGGCAACTGTCCTCTGGCTCTGAGCTTGTCCCTGACTGGCTCGGTACCTGGCCAACTCTTCTTCCAGAGCAGCAGTGGCAGTAGCTAGCCTAACAGCTTCAGCTATGGCGTCCTAAGCAACTCTTCGGGTGGCAGATTCCGCAGTCCTTTGAGATGCCCTGGATTCACTGATAGTGTTCCTGTTTTCAGTCCCACTTTCTCCGATACTTTCCTGGGAACCCTCAGGTTGAGCAGCAGCTACGTTCTCAGTAGCAATGACATTCTCGGCAGCAATAACAGCTTTTGCGGCGACAGCAGCGGCGGCAGCAGCGATGGCAACGCGAGCTTGGTTAGCATTCTGTCTTCTGGTGTTAGCCATCTGAAAAAGAAAACCCTTGATTAGACGCACTCTGACTGAAGGAAGAAGAAGACTTAGCTATGACGAATAAAAGTCGACTCCGGGCGAACTGGTGTTCTTTCTTTTTTCAAAATTTCCCCTTCCCCGAAAACATTTTGAAAACCTCTGAAAACCGAATAGAAAACCGATTTCCTAATTTATGCCTCCCGGGTAAGAACCAGTTTGGCAACCCTAGGCTTTGATACTACTTTATAACACCTGGTTCTATCTCGTCAGAGTCCCTGCGCGAGTTACCTGCCAAACCACCAGCATCCGGGTTCTCCCTCGTCAGGGTCTCCCCCGCGCGTGCTTTCTGCATAAACTACACTACACACCACCATCAGAGCATCTAACAGAACTTAGTCCTCAAAACCGAATCAAGACATAGTCTCTAAACCGAATAACATTTGTTAAATAGTACCAATAAAATCCTTAACAACTAGCATAACCAATTCAAATAGTTCAACATAAAGGAAAAGGAGAACAAGACTAAAATTACTTCGGAAACTTATTAAAAAGAAACCCGGCACCCAAAACAAACACTAGATAGGTCATCATCTTCCGGCTACTCGTCATGCTCACTTGCAAAACAAAGAGGGGGAGGGACAGGGGACAAAGAGGGATGAGTGACAGGGGAATCACTCAGCGAGGGGGTGAGTTGCTAAACACTCAACACCGCAAAAAAGACTTAGAATGCCTTCTAAGACAACACACATTTAACACTAAACAAGCACCTAATGTACCGGAAGAAAAACATGGAATTCAAAGATGCCCTAAACAAAACCTCTGGCAACACACTCCGTAACCTGCGTACCAATACAGTGACAGGACTTCCTTAACTTCAACTTAACCGGTATGTATGGATCTTGGCTTTCTTTTCATCTCCAGAGGCGATCACATTCTCCTTCTTACACACACCAATCTCATACAAAACATCTTAAACACTAAGGCAATAATTTAGACTTATCATGCTCAATCAACAAACAGGACTGACTCGACACTCATGTAGGACTATCAAGCAAGACGCGTTAAATCTATACTACCAGAGAAAACATTCTAAACCAGTTCTATGGAGGGATAGTTACGGGTTTAGCTCCTCACCTTAGCCTTAAATGCGGATGAAAACGAATGCGGGAGAACTTCTGAACCGATGACTAGACTTCTTGACCTGAACCAAAAAGGAACCCGGGTTAGACCTTAAACCGGGACCTGCCTAAAAAGGAATCTTTCCATTTATGAAAACTTGTCATAAATGGAAACTTCCAGAAAAGGAAAATACTAAATTAGGAAATCTTCCTAAAATAGAAACTTTCCAAAAAGGAAACTTTCCAAAAATAGAATCTTTCTAAATTGGGCACTTGCCAAAAATAGAAAGTTTTCAAAATGGAAAGTTTCAAAACCGAAACACGAACAGCTATGGAAACTCTGGAAATGCGAGAAACGATCCCGGAAGTGAGAACTAACTCACAAACGATGAAAAACCCGCAGAAGAACTTCAAATTCGCAGGCACGACAGGTCAGAATCACGACACAAGCTGATCAGCGATGGAGAGGAACGATCGACAACGACAACGGCTCGGAAGATCTCACGGAGGCTCGGATCAGATTGGAGATGATCGTGCGAGGCTTGATTGGTGTCGGGCTTGGCTTGGGTACAGCGGAAATCTCCACGAAAGGCTTGGATCATGGCTGAGATGCTCGGCGAGTGGTGATCGGCGGCTGGAGAAGCTCGGAGGTTGGTCGCGATGCTCGGAATGGAGAGATTGGCGGTTGGTGCCTCGGCGGTGCGATTTGAGGCTCGAGGAGACTATCGGCGTTCGAGGGAGTTCGCGGAAGAGCTTGACATGATCGAATTGGCAGCGGCACGGCGGAGGTGGCTTGGCGAAGGCTCGAATGGCACGGGTGGCCTTTGACGGCTAGGGTTTCGCAGAATCTCGCGGGATTTCTGCAGAATTTTGCTTCGAGGAAAGTTGTGGTGCATTTATCGAGGTGAATACGTCTTTAAATAGAGTGGAGGCTCCTCGGGTTGACCTAGGGTTTCTGGTTCGGTTTCCTGCGAATCAGATTCTCGAACAGGACCGGATCGGGGTCGTTACATAATAGCTATATGCTTCAAATGATATCACAAGAAGAGAGAGCAGTATTTGAGGGCTATAAATCAGCAGCCACTGTACTAGCTGAACCCTGTGAATCGGCTCACCCATTCCCATTTCAAAAATTCGCTGCATCCTCAGTTTTTACAGATTTTCTCTTGATTATGGTCGGCTCATAGGTGTATGTTGCTAACTATATCTTTGGACTTGTATGGAGAGCATCATCATCAAATAAAAAGTGTGTATCAGTGGACATGACAATGATATTTAGTTACACGCATTACGAAGCTTATGTAATATATAGCCAAAGGTGTGTGTGTCTCTGCTAGCCCAAGTTAATTTCCTCCCCAGATATCCCAATCTGTTATACAGTTACTGGCCGGAAAAACTTGTATCTACATATTGACTTACACTACTAAACACAAACTACTAAATATAAACCGTAGACAATGTAAATGAGAGATAACAAGAGTTTCCATTTACATTAACCACATAACAACAGATTTTACTAGCACAACCATTAGCTGTGGCAGTGCAGTGTAAAATCAAATAGTAGAGCCACAATTATGTGCCTGATCTTCATTCTTCCAGGCCTGGTAACGCTTGGTCGTGTTTTGGTGTTACCAAAGTTTATGTCATGTCTTATACTATGCACCTACTATGTAATTTTTCTTTGTTCCAGATTTCTCAAGCCGTGATTTCCTTCCATCTTCTTGGATTTGCCTCTTACAGTCTTTCATAAATTCCTTAATGTTTTCACCAGGTGGCATCAATGGATCCGAACAGTGAATTATGTTTTTTTTGTTAATATATGTCTAAAATCGCATGAGAAAACATCTTAGGATCCATAATCAAAAAGGCATAAGTAGAGCTGGTATGTTAAGTCAATCCAATTTCAAGTGATCTATTATAGTTGTAAGAACCGCATCATCTTTATGTGAAGGAGACAAGCATCTCCTAGTCACTGGAACATTGCTAGATTATGTAGCCTTTAGTTCAACTACGTTTTTTCTAGAACTCTCGTTTTTACTCCATGTTCCTACTGTGTTTGGATGAATCATTGATGTGGCATGAGCCCTTCTCTCTATCGCATTTTCAATTCTCTCCCCTGGAGCTGGTTCGTTCGTCTTCCTAAGGATTGAACCTCTGCGCGGTGACTATAACTTTTAACTGCCCTGAAGCAATGAACTATGGTGTTGTTACAATACTATTGACGTTTCTCAAAACTCATCACACCGTTTCAAGCCCACGACCCTTCACAAGTAGTCATTGTTGACAAATTATATATCGACTACTTGAACTGAATTGGAATATAGGAGAGAGTCTAGAGTATCGAGACACTCTACACAAGTGATAAGTTAAAGCAAATTCCCTTCTTCCATTACATGTTGTGCAATTACATTCTCGTTAAATAAGTTGTGTTCATCTTTTGACCAATAAAAAAAAAAGTTGTGTTCATCTTTATTTTCTTATGCATTGTTGGAAAGTGTGACATGGCTCCCGCGAGGCTATTTTTTAAGGGTGAAGTTGAGGGGTTTTAGTGATTGATTATTCTTAAACCTCAAAGTTTAATCATATATGCTACTATATTTTTGTTTACAATTCTATAAAACGCATCTTTTATCTTTGGTCACAATTTTACGATAATTTTTTGTTATAATTTTACAATTAGTTAGTTGGTCCGCATAATATGCGAACATTAAAATTTTGTAAATTTTAGATTTGATATGTAAAAGTTTTCAACTCTCAAAATTTGAATATTTTACCGATGTTGACATTTGACCCTGCAAGAAACTATAATATTAAATTTTAAATTTTTTTATTCATGACTACAAATGTCGATTCATTATTTTAGTAAATTTATTTTCTGTATAGCTATCAAAAAATAGAAGATATGACACTTTATTAGTTCATAATTTCGTATGGTTTTTTAGTTAATCAAAATATACAATATCTTAGTAATTATTTAAATATAATAAATTTTATATAAAGTATAATTGATTTATTGAGTAACGTTAATTTATTTTTTTAATTTATTTTATTTTAAGATATATTTATCTTATATCATATTTTGAATAATATATATATATATATATATATTACTTTTTGATTAAAAAATCAAATATATCAAATATATTAATTAACTCATTAAGATAACTATGATTTTTAAAATAAATAATTATTGAATATTTTCTTTATTAATTTAGTTTTTTATTTATTATTTTCGTTTTTGTTTTAAAAAAATAAATAAATTTATGAATAATTTTTTTATTAATCAAATTGTTCATTAAAAGCAACATAGTAATCAACCAGTCTAACTTTTAATCTGCTGCAAACTGAGTTTAAACTTAATATATAAGATAATTTGGAAGTTGGATCACAACACCTCCATGACGTGTGTGACACTAACAAGCTGATCCCCGCGCTAAAGTAGGCTTAAACTAATAATTTTAACAAAAAAAAAGAAGAAAAATTACGCCTAAATGTACCTATTAACTTTATTCACGTTGAAGTGTGGATGTTGTTCTCTAAGTGCACTTTCTTATGTTCTCAAAAATATCCAATTTACTCTCGAAACTATAGATGAGGAGAAACATAAATGTCCGGCTAACTAACGACATACAAAACGAGGTAAAAAAATTTAAGATTAAGGTTACCATTTTCATTGAATGTGTTTTTGTGGGAAAATTGTTGTGGTCATTTTGTGACTTGGTAATGTCTAAAATATTCCTCGTTCAAAGTTTACTACTAAAATTTTTATTGGTATACAATATACCTTATTCTGTGGTCTTTGTTTTTGTTTTTTGTTTTTGGAATACCTTGAGAAATCATGTTATCGAAACTTTTGTGTCGCTTAATTGGTGTAAGTTTTTTGGACTTCTTTTACTGGATTTTTTTTGTGATTTAAGTAAATAATGTTGATCCGTAAGATGGTTTTTGGTGGGTATGCCTAGTAATAAATATCCAACACCATACCATATATTAAAAATAATTTTTAATGAACATGCACTTAGTGGACAGTTAATCTAAGTTCTTTTTTTTTCAAAAAAGTTAAAAGCAATACACGTATATGAACACGACAAAACCTCACATTTTCACTATATGACATGATAACAGACATTTCGTATTGTTCAAGGTTATTTAAAAATTAACTATAGCCACAAAATTTATGTATCATATGCCATTTAACAAATGTTGTATTCCATACTATTTAAAGTACTTCATTCAATATATATATATATATATATATCCACCCACATTTGTTCACATGTTTGCAGGTACAATCTTCGTTTATCCATACAATTTAGAGTAATTCATTTAGTATCTCAAGTAATCAAATATAATCATTCACAAACACTCGTCCACATATCCTCACCAGCCTCTAATGTTTCTGAATGTTACCCAAAGTCGCTTTTGGATCCTCTTCAATTAGTTGTCTCCTGTATGATCCTTCACCCATAATCAGCCACTACTTGTGCTTCATACTTTTAACAGTCAACTTATTGCCCATAAAACAAGCTACACACGGCCCCAGACTCAACAAGGAGAACTTTAATGGCAGCTCACCCACCAATTTTCCACAAGTCGTACCTTTTTTTTTGATAACAACATGTTTGCTCATCGGACAATGAATTAACTGGCATGCTAGTGGACAACAACTTGTTTAAAGATTGAACAATCACCCCAAACTTGAATTCAGAATTTTCTCGAACTCTGGATTGCCTCTAGCTTCCCCTGTATGAAAGATAAAATGTCTAGCTTAGAGTAGACATTAAATCTCCCTGACGAGTTTCATTCTGTCGCATATAAGTTTGTATGAAGCTTTTTGTTCCATCTTGGATTTTCCTTATATATTCGATTTCAAAAAAATATCAACTCATAACATCCAAGTCAATATTACAATAACTGCTTCTTTCTTATTTCAATTAGGGTTAAACAGTTGATTTTTTACCTGCCATAGCCACATGCACCAACATGTTCGCCGTAACAAAAATGGTTCTTCTTCGCCGTGAAAACAACTGATCTTCTACGCCACCCAAACTCAAATTTTTCTTGAACCGCTGAGATAATCTATTTTTTGGTACCAAAAACCATATCTCATTCGCAATCCGGCGGAGATGGTCACAAAAAGAGAAATCATGTCTCTTTTAAAAGAATTAAGATTTGCAGTTATTTCTGTGGTTTGGTAAAATTGTTCCAAATTTTTACTCTTTTTATTTTTAACCATTTTTAATTTGATATGTTATTCTGAATTTCAGTTATATTGTAAATTACTTAATTCACAATTTTGCGTGTTGCCTTATGTTTAGTTGGGGTAAAATTGTCTTTTCACTTGCGAAAATGTGTTGTTGAAGTGTGCTATTATTTAAAAAAAAATTTTGAAAGGCCATGTTTGCAATATAACATTTTTTTATTTGCGAAGACCTAATTTCCTTTATACTCTCCACTTATTCTTTTAACCCTCATAGTCAATGTCGTTGTCGTCGCTTGACATCATTGGAATGTTTGCCAGAATTATCGATGGATTGATCTTTGAATCTCATGGATTTAGCTTTAGGGTTTGATAAGTATTTACCTAGTCCATCACCACTAAGTAGGAAGGTAGTACTGATCGAGGACTGCGCTGAGACCAGTGGTTAGTTTGTTTTTCACAAGTTGATGAAACGTGTTCTCTCTTACACTACAAGAAAACATGCCTTTTGCGAGGGAGCGTTAGTCACAAACCGGGTTTCCTCACAATTTCCTCGCAAATTTGCGAGGAAAATAGTTTATTACAGATTCCTCGTAAATTTTCGAGGAATCTGCGAGGCATATATTTGCAAGGCATTTGCGATTACATATAGAATCGTAAATATTTGCGATTCTTGTTAAAAGCGTGATTCTTGTTAGTTTTTATAATTTAGGGTTTAGGGTTTAAGGTAAAGATTTGAGAGGAATTTACTAGGAATCATCGCAAATTTCTCGCAAATTTGCGAGATCTTTACGAGAAATCCTTGTATTTTCCTCACAAATATTGGTTAAATTTTAATTTTAACCTTCTTCTTAGAGACTAGAGAGAGTCCAAGTTACTTATATAAGCCTTATGAAAATTTTGTCTTTGGAATTCTTTTTCATATAAATCATTTTCATCTTCAAAGACCATGCATGTAATCACAGTAATTAACATGCATTTAATTTTAAAATCCTTACAAAAAACAAGGATTGACGGATGTGTAATCTCTCCCTCCCTAGATGTATGTTATGCATGCCTTCTCATAGCACTCGCTGTCTTTTCTGAAAGATATAGACGCTTGAGCGTGTCGGTGGTTGACAAGTACTACATCCGCTGAAATGGTACGCGTGTACGTCCAGTTGTAGATTGATATCTCGGTTTCCCACAAAAGCGACACTCCTCCAACTTTTCATCATCTTTCCAAAATATCATGCAGTTGTCGATGCATACATCAATCATTTGCGATGGCAACCCAAGACGGGAAACCAATTTCTAAATTGCTTAACAAGACTCAGCCGGATTATTATCCGCAGGCAAATACTCTTTAATTAAATCAGCTCATGCATCCATGCAAATCTCAGGTGAGTTGTAATCACTTCTAATTGTCATCATCCTAGATGCCAATGATAATTTAGATTGATCTTGTCTACATCCATCGTAGATAGGTTGATTAGCAGCGTCTAACATATCATAAAATTTTTTTAGCATCTAGGTTTGGTTCCTCATAATATGGAACATCAGCAAATGTAGCATTTTCATCAAA
>OVAN01008297.1:0-18237 GCA_900406275.1 Anastatica hierochuntica | reverse complement strand
ATGAGATCTTCACTGTCAATTGCTTCATTGAGAAGCTTCCTCCGAGTTGGCTAAGTTTTAAGAAGTATCTTAAGCACAAGAAGAAGCCCATGTCGCTCTCTGATGTCATCATGAGACTTCAAATGGAAAAGCGAAACCGTACCAATTTCGCCACTTCAGAACAACACAGTGTAAACGTGGCCGAAGTCAAAGGAAAGGGTAAAGGAAAAGGGAAACCAAAGTCCCTCAACCCGTCATCCTCAACGAACTTTAAGAAGCAAGGGAATGCTCAAAAGAAGTTCAAAGGGAAATGTCACAACTGTGAAAAACAAGGACAAAAGTTGGATGTGTGTCGAAGCAGTGCTAAGGCTAAAAAGAGCAACCCTCATGCTAACCTCACTGAAGAAGACATGTGCGCCGTTGTCTTGGAGGTCAACATGGTTGATGACAACCCACAGGAATGGTGGTACGATACTGGAGAAACTACCCACATCTGCACTGATAAGAACATGTTCACGACTTATCAGAAGAACAAATATGAAGAGCAACTGTTCATGAGAAACACGGATCACTTAAAGATCGAAGGTCGCGGCAAAGTGGTTATGAAGCTAACTTCAGGACGTGAACTAACACTTAACAATGTGAAGCATGTGCCGGACATGAGGAAAAATCTGGTTTCAGGAACTCTACTAAGCAAGGCGGGTTTCGGCACCAGCTTTGATCTGACAAGCTAGTTCTTAGGAAGAATGAGGTATATTTAGGCAAGGGTTATGCAAAAGGAAGACTTGTCAAAATGTGTGTAATGACAGTCCTTCGTCCTGACAAGCTTGAAATAGCTAATGTTGTAATCAACGACGATTCAATGAATGAAAATTCTGTTGCTTATTTGGTTGAGTCTTATAATATTTGGCATGAAAGATTAGAACATGTAAATTCCAAATCTATGCAAAAATTAATGAGTTTATACTTAATTCCCAAATGCAAAATAGATAAAGATAAATGTGAAGTTTGTGTACAAGCCAAACTTACAAAAACTCCATCCCCACAAGTTCAAAGAACAACCGAACCTTTGAGTTTAATACATACAGATTTATGTGATCTCAAATATATACAAACTCGAGGCGGTAAAAAGTATTTTGTGACATTCATAGATGATAGCACAAGATATTGTTATGTATACTTGTTACATACCAAAGACGAAGCTTTATCAAAATTCAAAGAATATAAACTCGAAGTTGAAAAAAAACTCGGTAAAACTATCAAAATAGTAAGAAGTGATAGAGGAGGCGAGTATGATGGTCCATTTAATGACTTTTGCAAGCAACATGGAATCGTACATCAAACAACCGCTCCTTATTCCTCAGAATCTAACGGAATTGCGGAACGCAAAAACCGTACTCTCAAAAAAATGATGAATGCAATGTTGCAAGAATCAGGGTTACCGCAGTCAATGTGGGGGGAAGCTCTGCTTACTAGGAATAACATACTCAACAAAATTCCAAATAAGCAAAGTAGCACTACGCCTTATGAACTTTGGAAAGGTATGGTACCATCGTACAAACACCTCAAAGTGTGGGGGTGCCTTGCAAAGGTTGTTGTACCACCTCCGAAAAAGGTTAGCATTGAACCAAAAACCGTTGATTGTATTTTCATTGGCTATGCACACAATAGTAATGCTTATAGATTTTTGGTTCATAAATCAGATATACCCGATATTCATGTCAATACAGTCATGGAATCACGGGATGCCTCTTTCTTTGAAAAAATTTTCCATGTAAGGAAAAACAACGTCCAAAAAGGACTCTGGAACAAAGAGAAGCAGATTCCGCAACAAATGAGGCAAGCACCTCTGGAACTTCTCCACAAGATCAAGAAGTAGAAGCTGAACCTCAAAAAAGCAAACGAGCTCGTATAGAGAATTCCTTCGAAAAAGTAGAAGCTGAACCTTGAAGAAGCAAACGAGCTCGCAAGGAGAAAACCTTTGGTGCTGACTTCGTCATGATGGCATTCCTTGCTGAGGATGAACCAAAAACCTACAAAGAAGCCATGTCTATACAAGACGCACCTCACTGGAAAGAAGCTGTAAATAGTGAAATTGATTCTATATTACAAAACAATACTTATGAAATAGTCGATTTACCCGAGGGGTCTAAAGCACTAGGGTGTAAATGGAATTTCAAAACGAAAATAGAACCAGATAACACCATAGAAAAATATAAGGCTAGGCTTGTAGTGCAAGGATTCAGACAAAAAGAAGGTCTGGATTTCTTTGACACTTACTCTCCTGTAACGCGAATAACATCCATTAGAATATTGGTTGCTATCGCGGCGTTAAGAGGCCTAGAAATCCATCAAATGGATGTAAAAACAACGTTCTTAAATGGAGATTTAGAAGAAGAAATCTATATGACACAACCAGAAGGTTTTGTCGTTCCAGGACAAGAACACAAAGTTTGTAGACTTGTAAAATCGTTATATGTACTTAAACAAGCTCCGAAACAATGACATGAAAAATTTGATAATTTAATGATGTCAAATGGGTTTACTATAAACGAATGTGATAAATGTATATACATCAAAACTACTCTGCATGGAAACGTTTTGTTGGGTTTATATGTTGATGACATGCTCATTATTGCTAGCAATAAAGATATGCTTAATCAAACAAAGAACCTTCTTAGTCGATCTTTCGACATGAAAGATATGGGTTTAACAGATGTTATTCTCGTAATTAAAATTCATTGACATGCCGAAGGAATCAACTTATCACAATCGCATTACGCTGAAAAGATACTTAATAAATTCAAAAAAATATTCAAGTAAAACAGCAAAAACTCTGGTAGACCCTCATATTCACTTGACTAAAAACTCAGGAGATGCGGTAGAACAAGTGGAATATGCTCGCATCATCGGGAGTCTAATGTACTTAACAAATTGTACTAGACCCGACCTGGCGCACGCAGTGAATATACTGAGTCGCTACACTAGTAATCCAGGACATAAACATTGGAAAGCTATAACTAGAGTATTAGATTACCTACGTTATACAAAAAACTACGAATTACACTATGGTAAAGAACCAGGAATCTTGGAAGGATACAATGATGCTAACTGGATAGCAGACTCTAAAAACTCAAAATTCACAAGTGGATATATCTTTACTATAGCTGGTGCCGCAGTGTCCTGGAAATCTTTCAAACAAACAGTCGTAGCCAAATCAACCATGGAATAAGAGTTCATAGCTCTTGATAAGGCTGCTCAAGAAGCAGAGTGGCTTCGAAATTTCTTGGAAGACATCCCCATGTGGGAAAAACCAGTGCCAGCTTTACGTGTACACTGTGATAGTCAATCGGCTATCTTGAGGGCACGAAATACGATATATAATGGCAAATCTCGTCACATAAGACGACGACATAAGACAATTAAAAACTTGATCTCCACAGGAGTACTCACAATAGATTATATCAAGTCTGTCGATAACCTAGTTGATCCATTCACTAAAGGTTTGGCAAGAGAACAAGTAGAAAGATCATCAAGAGGAATGGATTTAAAAGCCTATGACTAAAGATGAGGTTTGATGGTAACCCTACCTAAGTGACTGGAGATCCCAAGAAATAGGTTCAAGGGGACAACAACTTCAAACTAAATCTGACCAAACACTGTGAGACTTCGTTCTCTCCCCAGTTCCCAACTTCGATAAGTTTGATGATAAAACAGTGTAATCCGGTTAGTGATAAGGTTAAGCACTCAGCTTTTAATGATTCCATAACTTTAAGAGATGAGTATTACAGGATACTTTTGCAAAAGTTAATGGCAGATCGCCTAAATGAGTGTGAATAAGGCCGACTCTAGGAGAGAGAAGGAAAAGGTATCTCTCCAACCTCACTCATGATACCAGGTTTGTTTAGGGCCAAAATGAACACAATATAGAACTTAGTTCTTGCGAGACAATGAAACTATGTTATACATGTTGTCTAGGTTTACATATAAATCCGGGGGGTTCAAGACATCATGTTCACTCTCTGGCCGAGTAAATTCGATATGTATTAACTATGATTGGTTCAAGGCTATAAACTGCTACCAAATCAGATGTAGTGATTTTTTGCTATGCTCTCGAAAAGTCCTCTGCCTAGCTTCTTAGGGAATCTAGTCAGTTTTAAGTTTTCGAGTATCTAGAGTCATCATATGTTTAGGGTTATTTCTATTCATGTGGGGGATTGTTGGAACTCAATTTTGACTAGTGATTTTCGTCACTTTTCCGGCGAATTTTCCGGCAAGTTCATTGACCGGAATCACCGGATTTTGGTTGCATTGGAAAGCTTGTAATGTGTACTATAACTTTCAATACTCATATGTCAAAATTAGAGTAATATTGAATGAGAAATGAGAGCTCAAAATGTGTTGTTTAAACACATGTATTGATAAAAGTCCCACATTGGAAATGGAGTGTGTTTCTTTAGTGCATATATATAGGAATACTTCTTCCATGTTCCAAAGTGTTACCAAGGGTATGGAGAGTGGATGGGACCATGTGCGCCGCCAGCCGGCCGAGCCGAGGCTGGTTCGGCGGGTGACTGATGGGCTTGGTCTATTTCTAACGTGCCTATCTTATTATTATTATTTCCTTTTCTTTGGCCCAAGTCCATTTAGCAGACACTTCGGTTCAATTTGATGCGTTGGTTCGATGGTCGCAACACTTCACTCACACCACTTCGTCCCTATATAAACATGTCCTTCCCCTCTCATTTCGGTACGAACTGCAGAACGCAGAACATACGTTCACAACAAAAATCTCCTACATTTCTTTTGTCTCGAGAGCATCGTAAGAGCTTCACGTTCGATAGGCTTCGTTAAGGTAAGACTTAGCAAAGACTATTCGGTTTTATCTTGGGATTCTTGTATTGCGTAAACACGTTTTTTACAACGGGTAATATTTAGAATTAAGGAAAGAGGTTCTAACTCGACTCCCTAATCTTTCTTAATTCTTCAACGTTTTTCGTAAATCGTTTTACTCTTCCGGCTTTCGGTCTCTACATGTAGTAACTCTAAAACAACTCAAAAACATAAGAGAGAGTGAGACAGTCCCATTTCCACGAAGTCTAAGTCGTAGCCGCCTCTTCATCCAAGAAGAGATCATCTGTCTTCCTAACCACCGCGTGGACCAAAACCACCACATCTCCGATCAGCAACGCCACGCTCATGTTGTGAGCCGCGTTGGTCAACACGAGAAGAGCAACGGTTATACACGCTAAACAAATCCAGATCGTCCGGTAGGCAAACTGAGAACGAAACAACTTGATAGGCTCATCAAGACGGTAGTAGAGGAACCAAACGAATACCAAGAAGGTAAAGACAATGAGCGCGATCGGTTGCTTGATAAGGCTAACGAAGATGATGATCAAGAAGACGATCGCGTGATTCATCTGGAAGTAGCCAAGATTTATTTTGATTCTTGAAAAAGCATCGGAGACGCCGTGAGGAAGCGCCATGGAATGAAAATCGAACATCATTCTCCAAGGTCGGCATGTTTTGTTACGTTGCTTGGCGTGTAAGTTAGACTCGAGATTCACCACCGGAGACTCATGTGACGACGTCGGAATCGTGCCGTAGGTCGTCATTATTATGGTGGCGTGTGAATTAGAATAGATGACTAAATGAATCGATTGTTTGTGGAATTAAACATGATTAATAAGGCTACATAGTGATGTTTTCTTTTTTCATTAAAACACTTATTATAGTGTGGCGTAGGATTTGATTCACTAGTTGGTCAATGTCGGAATATTATAAAATCTTTGATTATATAGACTTGATCAATGTGGAAGTCCCCTTGGTCCGCAGGTGTATCAAAGGTTATTTAATGATTCTACACCAGGAGGTTAAAGTATGATTTTTCGAAGTTGCGCAATTTATTACAGATTATTGGAGGCTTATAGAAATCTTCGGTGTGGTGCAAGCGAGGACCGTTCGTCATACCAGCAGATAGAACGAAAAGATTTGTCCAATGAAGTATTGTCTTTGTAGTTATTTTTCAAAATTTGTAATAGCAGTAGTAATAATTTAAACGATAAAAAGAAAATTGATCAACAACAACAACATACTATAATTACATGTTAAAAGGATAGTACGTAGTTTTGGTCATAGAAACAAAACTTTGGTTAGTCTTAAGAATTACAATTAGCCACGAAAAAAAGGTACGATACTATAGCCACGATTTAGTCACGAAATCTGTTGTGGTTATAGCAGATATTTTTACTAGTGAATTACAATTAGTCCAAATGATTCATAACAATTTAGAATCGTTCAAACTTCAACCTGATTACGTTCTCAAAAACAAAAGAGACAAGAGTCCCAAACCAAACTCACACCAATAAAAATTTAAATTATCACAACATTAAAAATGATTAAAGAAAAACAATATAATTTATATATACACAATAAAATCGAACTTAAGACGACGGGTATGACGTCATCCCCAAAGCCTAAGTCGTCGCCGCGGCGGCTTCTTCATCCAAGAAAAGATCCTCCGTCTTCCTAACCACCGCATGAATCAAAACCAACACACCTCCGATCAACAACGCCGCCACGATGTTCAACGTGGCTTTGGTCAAGAACAACAAAACAAGAGTTATCACCGATAAACAAATCAAGACCGTCCGATCATCGACCTGATACCGAAACAACTTGATGGGTTTATCACGTAGGAAGTAGAGGAAGAGCCAGACGAAGATCAAGACGGTGAAGACGATGAGCGAAGTCGGGTGGTTGATAAGGCTGAGGAAAAGAATGATCAAGAAGACGATCATGTAGTTCATACGGAAGTAGCCAAGATTCGTCTTGATTCTTGAGAAAGCATAGGAGACTCCGCCGCCGCGAGGGATTTCCATGGAGTGGATATCGAACATCACTCTCCATGGGCGGCGCGTGGCGAGTCCGTCTTTTATACGTTTCTTGGCGCGTGAGATTGACTCAAGATCCACCACCGGAGATGCATGAGACGACGTCGGTATTGTGCCGTAGTTCGTCATGTTATCGTTATTAATGAAAATACTATTTCTAGTTTATAAATTAGGTACTCTTGTTATATAGTAGCTTGTGCATTTAACCGAAGAAATCAAACCGAACCGAACCGGATTTAGAAATCTCCGAATGGTTTTAATATATGAGAACCGGAAAACCAAAACCAAACTGAACCGAATTAAAATACTTCGTGTAATAAAAGTACTGAAATTAACCAAAAATTAACAAAAAATATACACAAATACATCTACAGACAAGTATATGAATGGTTATCTAACTCCTGAAATTGAACCTGAACTGAATTGGAACCGAATCGAAATCGAACCGAAATATTTTAAAATCCGAATAATTTCAATTTTTAAAAATGGAAAGAATAAACATAATCGAACGGAATAATCGAATGTCTAAACCTAATATAGAGTCCCTTGAATTATTAGGTGATGCTTGACAATTACATATGGTGTTTTTAATTGAATTGAATATATGTTTATAGAAATAAAACAAGATTAATTAGATTACTAAATCGTGATAATTATTACAATAGTGTAACGTGAGGATTTGATTAGCTATTTGGTCAATGTCAAAGTTGTAATATTTTAGATTTGGTCAACAGCAATTTCTAGTAGATAACATGTTAATAGACAATTTAGTTAACTTGAAAATATTAATATAAGAGCATCTCCATCCTGGGTATCTTAACCCAAAAATTTTTAACTATTCACGGGTTCCACCTGTGAATAGTTAATGATTTTTGGAGAGAGAAATCCTTAAATACCTTAGTTAAGGATTGATCCTTAACTATTCACGGACACGTGGCGGTCCGTGATTGGCCGAAAATTTTGTTTTTTTTTTTTTTTAATAATAAAATAGTGAGACCCATAAATAGTTAAGGATTTTTTAAAAGGTTCATGGATGGAGATGCCCTAACGATTTTGATAAAGTAACGGTGACATATAACGACTGAGAGAAACCACATTATTGAAGGTTACATGTCGATTTTTCTCTGGCATATGTAGTTCCTGTTTAGCCACGTGTCATTGTCGGCAAGTACAAATATTTACAAGTGTAGTCCCTCGTGATTTATCATGATTATAGTTCAGCCCCAAACTTTAGATTGTTTTCATTCATTTGTATACGAAGTACAGAAAAAATTGGACAACAGCCAAACCTCAAAAGAATTTGCCACTACGAGTTAATTTTCAAAAATGTGTTCTTTAAGGACGACGTCGTCTTGTGCTCAAAGGCTTTCCATTTTCATTGACTATGGGCTTTTGATTAGTTTAATTATGGGCCTATCAAAACCGAGGCTTCACTTTTTGATATAATGAATTCATTATTCATATATCATCTTGCAAAAATTATTGTGATTTTATTATGTGAAAAGTAACTACTAGTCGCAATTTTAAACAAAAGGTTTATTGGTTGTTAGTGATGTTCAGTGAAAACAATCTTGTCTTGTTACGTGTAAGTAAATTAGTTTTAAGTGGGTTTGTTATGTTAACTACATCAACTTATCTCATTGGAGGATAAGGAATATCACTTTTTTACTCATCATTATGTTAACATCTAAATTATTGGAGGCCAAAGGTTTGTCCTGTCCTTTAACTTTCATCATTTCAAAAACCAATTATAATTTCCTAATCACAAACTAGTTAGAAAACAAAATGTTAAAAATTTAGGAATTACAAAATAATTGTTGAGGATTAAATATCCAAAGCAATAGCCACACGATAAAGAAGTATATGTCTCTGATATAAGTTTCCTGCGATTATCAAAAATGTTATAGATAGTGAATACACCTGAAACTCAAATTTACATACATGCATAGCCGGCTTTGAACACAAGCATGCTAAATATAGATTTGCAATCTATTTTCTTTTTAAAATTGAATTTTAACCGGTCCATTTTTATAAAAATATGAAAATTGATTCGTGTTTTTCTCCAAATTACTGTCTTTCAAAAACTCATGACCACTAGACATAGTTAAGACAATCTAAGTTTGTTTCAATACAATCAACAAATTCAAAATCGCCATTGTGATAATTTTTTTCCCCCGAGTCAAACTGGTGCTCGATGTTTCACCAGGGTTAAAGCCGAGTTACGCCAACCGTCAACAAGAACCCCTAGTAGTCAAGTTGCAAGTGTAGGCTTCACCAACTAGTCTATATTATATGAAGTTGAACAAAGAGCAAAGATCTTTATCTAGTTCTAAGTTTCGTATTTGTGTCAGATTGTAACTAAATACATACCTCACTAGTTTACATTGATGTTAAGAATTCACAATCGATCAACAATAACTAGTAAGAAAACAAAATTAATAATCTTTTATGACTATGAGACTTATTGTTCGTGGATCATTCTTTTCAAAGCAGAATCAAATTAGACAGGATATTCGTCTTTGCCGAGTCAATCCATCTCAGTATAGTTCAAATTCGTGATCTCTTTTTTTTTAATTTTGAGAAAAATAATTAGTATTGGTTTACACCTTGTAAACCCTAAGTTTATTTCATAGTTCAAATTGAAAAGATGATATCATAATAAATAATTGAATCAGATTTTTATAACTTTTGTCTGATTTTCCTAGTATAATGATATACAAAGAGGAATAGTTACGTAAATTAGGATTCTATAATCTGAATTTTATATAGTGATATTAAATATCACGTACATTTGAGAAATTCTACAGTCAACATAAACAAAAGAAGCAAGTTGGGTCCACGTGGAGCCAACTCAACAAACATAAGGTTTTGTGATTTTGTCGTTATTTTCCTTTTGAGTGTAAACGACAAATAATTAACACGTGTTCTGTCGGCCTTCCACACGTGTGACTCTTTTTTTGGTCTCTCTACACTCAAAATCATGTTTGTCTTCTCTCTGTCTTTTACTATCACTTTCACACCCACTTACAAAACACTCGTGTGACTTTTTTTTTATTTTAACCTTTTAGATTTGGATTTTAATAGCAAAATTGATTCTCCATTTCTTTCCACTTAGAAAACAAAATTAATTTATCTTCGTTTGATCCAAATGGGTAATTTGTTCTTCATGTGCACCGTAGGAAAACTTATAATTGTATCTTCTTCTGCAACCCATCTGCATATCATAAACACCATCAAAATCTTAAATAAGTCACTTTATCAGCATATTTATTAAATACAATATAATTATATTTTAAAAATATTAATAATAATCAAAATTAGTAGTTTATACAAAATTTGTTAAGATTTATATAATTTAAATAATTTATTCACTTCTAGCTACAACATTTGCCAATAATTTTTCCACTTGTCTTTTAAGAGTTGAGTCCAATTTGTCAAAAAGAGATTAGACTTATTTGGTTCTCACATAACATTTTGTCTAAAGCCTAAAGCACTTACCACAACCTCTTTTCAACATTTAAAAAGTTACAATAAATATTAAAAAAAAATTGTAAAAAATAATCAATATAATGAATTAGTTACCTGAAGCGAGTGACAAGGTGGTGAAGGAAAATTGAAGCTTCAAGACGAGCTAAATCAAGACCAGGGCACAATCTTTGACCACCTCCAAAAGGACTAAAATTACTCATGTTCATGTCCCTCTCCTATCATATAAAATAACATAAATCTAATTAGATATACAATCCATGTTATATATATAGTATACTATATTTGATTGTA
The DNA here is from genome assembly GCA_900406275.1 of Anastatica hierochuntica. Lineage (NCBI taxonomy): Eukaryota > Viridiplantae > Streptophyta > Magnoliopsida > Brassicales > Brassicaceae > Anastatica > Anastatica hierochuntica. The sequence continues at coordinate 7,582 of OVAN01008297.1, read as the reverse complement.
TATATTAATATTTGGTGATTCTTACTTGCCATCTCCAAGGATTAAATTTGTATGGAGACTCATAGTAAAGTTTATCAAGATGAACTGATCTGAGATAGGCTAAGAAGCACCATCCTTTTGGTATTACATATCCTTTTATTTCAACATCTTTCATAGCTTTTCTCATTACTCCAATAATAACATTTCCCATTCTCAATGTCTCTGTAATGACCTGATAATAATTGGTAATTAAAAGGTATTTAATTAATCACCTTTTCAGAAGATAATTATTCACTTAATTAAAATATACCATGGACAAGGAGATTTCATAATATACCTTTTGTGTAAAAGGTAATGACAAATAGTCATTCCAATTTAGTGGCTCTCCTCTCAATTCCTTCAATCTTTTCAGCTCCATGTTTTCTTCCTGAAAATTTCAAAAGCTTATAGTAAAAACGAATATAATCATTTGATATAACGAATATTAAACTATATATCATTATTTGATTATGGTTTTTAAAATTAATTACCGTTAGAAAATGGAGAATACTAGGAGAATCGGAGAGAAATTTGACGGCGAGGGTGATGAGGACAGGGACCGAATCGTGGCCGGGAATCATCATATCAATCATATTGTTAGCAATGAGATTATGAGTTAAGTATTCACTTGAGTCCTTAAGCAACACATCTACAACATCTTTTGCAATAAAACCATCTTCTTCTTTGTTCTTTGCTCTCCTAGTTAATTTTCCTTCTATGATTCTTTCAACTTGCTTCACCATATTCTTCTTAGCTTTGAGAGATCTATGAAGTTGGGTTCCAGGGAAGTTGATTGGTAATGACATAAGTCCTGAGATGAAGTTTTCAAACTCTTCCTTTAACTCTTGTAACTCTTCTCCTTTCTCAACACTTATCAATGCCTTTGCAAGTACTTTGAATGCAACCTATCAATAAAAATAGAATAAATTATTACAAGTGAAAACACATCTAAAAAGGGTAATAATTAGTTGTTAAGCAAAAAAGAGAAACTTGTAATCATTATATCAAATGTAATAATTGTAAATTGTAATCATGTTCTTTAAATAAATTGTAACATTATTATGATTTTCCCTTTTAGTCCCTTTTAATTTCTCAATAAATATGCATGGACCATCATATTAGAAAAAAGATTAGAATATACTAACAGTCTTGGAGACATCTTGGAGAAGAACTGGTTTGTCCTCGGACCAAAGATCCATGGCTTCGGACAAAAACGTGTGCATGTCTCTTACAATTTGAGCTTTAAGAAGTGGTGACTTTAAGAAAGAACCAACTAATCCATGGAACCTTCTGTGTAAACTCCCGTTTATAAGAAGTATCGACGATTTTCCCATTAGCTCCCTCACCGTTTTCGGATAGAATGGCACAAACGCCGTAGAATCGCTTTGTAAAACGGCTTTGTTCACTTCTGCATCCGTGGAGACAATCGTCGCGGTTCCAAATATATGTGACTTAAACACTCTTCCATACCTTTAAACATGAACAAACATATTTATACATCAAACAACAATAACTTCCTTAAATGCTATGTAAGAATATCTTCTTTTTCAGATGTTCGAGGGGCGATTCAAACTTTCTCAAATTTTGTTTTGGCCATGTCTAATATAATTTTCTTATACTATAGGAAAAAATTGGTCACGCTTTAAAAAAATTGGCCATGATCGGTTGCACACCTCGCACACCTTTATAACCTGGAAGATTATAGTATACCTAAAATCTCGTAGTTATCAAGTGGTGTATATGCATATTTTTGTAACACTTTTTCTCACAAAAATATTTTAATATGGACATGGGCTTATTTTAAAGTATCATTTTAAAGAATTGGTAGATATATTGTGACATTCGAGTGTATAGAGAGGAAGAAGAGTTCTTACATGAGACGACGTTTGTCCATGAAACTCTCAGGATGGTCTGAGTAAGCAGAAGAGATGAACTCGATGGTTTCTCCGAGGACAGGCCATCCCAAGCTTCCCTGTGGAAACTTTGGTCCTTGACTGTGATCAGTAACAAGATGGTGATCAATATGTTTTTTCTTTGAATTTGATAATGATTTGATCTTGTTGAAGATGGTGATGATGACAAAGAGGAAGAAGGAGAAGAGCAAAAGTGATGAGGAAGTGTCCATTAGTGTTTTAACTTAGCCACACGCACACGAATGGGTTTGTGTTTTTAAAAATTTGGTCTTTTTCTTTTGTTTTGGGGACTTTCTTTCACTTTGAATCTGTCCTGGTGTCTCTTTATATAACTTTAATCATGGTGCGGTGTGGCAACAAATCATGTGGCTGATAATTCTTATTATCTTTTTTTTTTAAGATTTATAACTTTATATTGAGGAATGTTTAATTTTGATTCTTTTTTTCACAAAATCGTATTAACAGTTAACAAAACTTTGATCGGAGTTATATGTGTGTGTGTGTGATTTATGGTCTCCGATTTAGATAAGTTTATATGCTTTTTACAAGACATGAAATGGTATGGACTTTGAGCGAAAGAACAAAAAAAAATATATTAGAGAGAAAATAAAAATAAAATAATAAGTTGTTTTCATCAAGCTGTCACTTGAATATCGACTATTTGAGCCAAACAAATATCAATTATTTTTGTTCAAAAATTTTAATTATTTGAATAAGTAACATTGTATAAGGAACTTTTTATTTGTAGAGAATAGACAAAGAATATCTCGAAGAAAAAGTGTGCTAATTGTCTTTTGGCTTGTGGGGTATTTTGGGTGCGCCTTCGTGCAAAATTCCATTAGGCCACTCTTTTCATATATATATTTATTTAGCCATTTTGTTTTGTCATGGTCATATTGAATGTTTACATCCATGCCCATGTATATTATGTATACATATGAGTGTACACATGCCGTGTGTAATAATCCGTCCGTCCCTTCCGTGTATCGATCTCTTCTGTGTGCATCGACGCCTCTCTTCAAATCTGCATGTCCATTATGTTTGAATGTCAGAAGCGCTTTTCCGAGAAAGCTTTAAAGTTGTTTTATTATCCTTGCAAATCACTACGCGATCTTTTTTAATGTTTTGTCTTGACACACACGATTTTAGAAATCACTTCTCGGAAAGTCACCCATACTAATATTGCTCTAGTACAAACACATTTAATTGTGGAATTCTCTCTGGATAAATGACCGAAAAATAAATGTATTTCAATGATATAGCTAGCCAACTCGATAATTTTAAATCTTCTTCACATTGTTATTTTTCTATAACGGGGAAATGTGGCTATAGAATCAATGACCATTTGAGATCCTATATATTAGATTTAGAAACGGTACACGTATAAAATATATAGTATTAGTAGGTTTGAACCGTATGATACATATGTTAAAAGCTAATTCAATCTCCTCATGATTAGCCCACATGCACACCTTCTCGCTTTCTTATACTTTGTGTATGTATAATATATTAGTATCTAATGAAGTGAGATTCTTTAGCCGCTTGAATACTTTGATCATCGTTGATTATACAAAACTTTGAGCCTAAAAAGCTAATCTTTTTATTGTAATTTAACATCTAACCTTTTGACTAATGCCAAATGATAAAAATTTTCGTTTCTCTTTTCATTCACTTTATAATAGTTTTCCTAATAATGCAATTAAAAAAATGATTCTTTTATAAGAAATCTATAGAACGCCATGTATAAGCTTTTCATTCAAGCAATATACCTAACACGGGAGCTAACTTATCACCATAGGATCATCACTTTAATTGTATATACGATTATACATTTTCATTAAGGAAATAAATAATAGATACTATATAAATTAGTGCCTTCATCATGTCTAATTATTGCATGAGTTACTTTAAGTTAAGGTCGCTCATCTTTGGAGATCCGAGAGGGTTTTTGAATAAAGTATTTGAAAGATGTAAATATACTATTTATTTTAAAGTCTTACACTAATAAAAAAGCAACTCAAATTAATGAGAATCAAATGATATGCAAATAACAATTCATGTTATATATAAATTTGGGGAAGTGTGAGGTTGTTTTCATTAGGACCATATCTCCATGTGAAGAACCACTTGAAGTTAAAAACCAGAGAATATTTTTGCCCCAATGGATTTCACAATATCAAGAGGGTTTTGGATAACCAAGAACATGATACTTTGTCCTCTTTATGAAATTTATGCAAAACCACTAACATTCTGATCTTTCGATGAAATTTATGCTTTACATTTTTTTGTGTGTTTCAATAGAACAATGCATATGCTGTTAATTAGGAAATGTTAAAATAGAACAAAATACTTAAAAGAAATCAAATCTTTGTAAGCAGTCAATCTTTAATGCTCAAATGACAATAGAGATTGTGAATCCAACACCAAGAAGAGTTCTGTCTCACACTCAAACTTACTTCAATCCAGGACCGTCTCAAACTATTTTCAGGCCTGTTCAAAAAAATATATTAAAAATATATTTGATGATATAATATAACTTTTAAGATTTAGCAATCACATTTATGTATATTTATTTTTTTTAAAGTGATTATAGGCTCTAAATTTATAAATTTTATTTTAAAAGTTAAAATTTTAGGCTTTTAATTTATAAATAATTTTTTTTTGAGTTTGGGTCCTGTTCGATTGCTCCACTCGCACATGCTAAAAGACGGCCCTACTTCAATCAGTCATAAGCTATAAAATGATAATCCGGTTTATAAAGTAGAAGTGGAGTTTGATGAGAATTTAAAAACGATTGTTTTGATTATCTATATCACCAAAGTACACTTACTTTTTCCATTCACTTGTCATGAGAGATCTTCATAATTAAACATGTTTGTGCTAGAATAATACTCAGATGAATGACCTTCTGCGAAATGATTTTCAGAATCATGTGAGTGAGGACAAAGCACGAGAAAATATTGCGTGGTGGTTTGCAGGACATCGAAATAGCGCTTTCAACTGTCAAACGTGATGGGCCTAAGGCGCAAGGACACGAAGGAGGAGTGGACGGGGGTTGTTATCGATTTCTCCTCCACCGATTCATCTTCATCTTTCTTACTCCAAAATACATTGGAAGAGCTCTCGCTTGCTTTTGCTTTAATGGAAATGCTGGCTCATGTGATGTGCCCCAACCATGCTTTGTAGCTACTACATGACGAGACCACATAAGCAAAAAAGTATACAATTTAATTAATGTCATGAAGAATGTTAACCAAAAAAAAGTAATGTTATGAAGGAAGGTGGGTCTGGTCTCCTTCGAGATTTCACCAAATCTCAAAAAGCCCTTTCGAGTCAGTTTTTATAAGGGAAAAGCCCAACTAAATAAAAAGCCTATTAGTAAAAGCCCAATACAGGCCCAATAAGGCTTTATGTAATCCTAACGCCCTCGGAAATTGAATAAATAACCCTAAAATTTTCCAATAATCAGTGTTTTTTTGTGGATAAAAACCAATAATCAGTGTTCTCTAAAATGCCGTCTATATTTACTTATTTAGACAAAAAAAAAAAATCGAAGATATATAATATATCTTTTTAGAACAAGTTAATTTCCCCTTTTTATAATCAATAATATTATTATTTAAAATTCAGAATCTTCAGCAAGTTGAGCCAATGTATTACTACATATTTCTTATAGATATTAGTTTGAGAAATTCCCTTAGATAGCACACTTTTGTGTTTTTTGGCCACATGTAGCATATAAGTCCAAAATTTCCAACCCTAGCATATTTAACACACGGCATATTTAGAGTTTAGGGTTTAGGATTTAGGGTTTAGGGTTTAGGATTTAGGGTTTAGGGTTTAGGGAAAATGAGAACTCTAAGCCACATTTTAAAAATGGTCAGGGGTAAAATGATCATTCTAATATTTTAAAAATGCTACATGTGGAAAACCCTAAGCCACATGCTAGATGTGTCCAAAAAATGAGAAAGTGTGCTATATTTGAGAATTGCCCTATTAGTTTATCAATAATAACAATTCTAAAACATATTCATGACTTTGTTGGGTTTTGATTGAGTCATGAAGTAAACATAATAATAAATTGTAAATGTGATAGTGACCGAAAAAAATAAAAATTAAGCTGTAAATGTGACTTTCATCATTTGATATCATCATATCCTTATCCAAATAAAAAATGCAAAATTTTAGTATCTTGTAGTCTATACATTAAAAGTATTTTAATGAGACCAGTATACTAGATTCGATTGTCGTTAGTGCCTTCACTTTGTGCTGAGTAGGTCCTTTTTAAACTATCGGCCCCATAAACATCCAACAAAAATGTGTTCCAAATTGCAAATGGATTACAATGGACCGACCAAATCAATCAATGTGAGATTCTATACAGAAAATAGCACCAACCTTCCGTCTCTCCTTATCTATGAAAGGTAGTAGGGTTAGCAAATAAACTCCAACCCGAAACACTAATCTAAATTCGTTCCGAAAATATCTGTGTAAGAATCATTAGGTGAAGTCAAATATGTTAAAGATTAAATGTGTTATGATCATTAATTAAATAATCTATTTTGTAGTGGTCACTTTGTGATAAAGGAAAGGTTATGGGCATAAGTGTTATGAAATATTAATATGTGGATACCTTTGACAATTTCTAGTTTGATGAGGGGCCAAACTAGAAATTGATTCTCTATAAATAGAGGGTTATGGTCCCAAAGCAACCATAACAGAAAATACAGAAATTCTCTGCATCCTCATCACCAGAGACCTAAAGTCATTCAAGGTTTGCTTTGGAAGATCCATTCCCTAATTCATTCAGATTCCTAAGCATGAATTCATCTGGTACGCTTCCGCTTTCGTTCTTAATAATCAGAAACTGATATGGATTATGGTTTATAGATTGAATAAATCTAACAAATGGTATCGGAGCCACCATATTCAGTTTCTGGCTGATAATAAGGTTTATTTTAAAGTTTAAGTTCATATTTATTTTATGAAAACATTTTAGATTGTTGAATCTGAATTTTTCTTTGAAGTTTATATATAAAACTTGTGTCTTGGGATCTGTGATTTTCATTTTATGTTAGATCTATGAATTTGCATGTTTAGATCTAATAATTTTGGTTGATTTATTCTAAATAAAACATGAATAGAACTTAGATCTAGAAAATAAAATTTTTGGAAAATCCGATCTAAGAATAATTTGCTCTGTTATTTTCCAAAACAAAGAATTATTTTTGGAAAATATTGAGTGAATTTTCGGCTTATTTTAAGCTGCTCTCGGCGGCTGTTTTTTTTTAAAGAATATTAGGGTTCTTCGTGAATCCATCTAGAAAGATAATTAGATAAAACGTTTTGTTTCATTGTTTCGTTTGTTTTAATTTTTAATTTGGGCTTTTCGCCCATTAAACATTTAAGAAAAAAAAGAAAAATTTAGGACTGGACGACCCACTCGAAAGGCACGGTCAACATGGATCGTGCATTATTTTGTCATTGACCGGTTTTGATCCCGGGTCTAAACACGAGTGCTGATGATTCCTCTTCCTTCATCAACCATTTTGCCTCGTTAGCTATCTTGCACATAGAATCCTCAGAAATTTAGTTATATGTCTGTGCAAGAATTAAATTTAGTTTAAAATCAATAAATAAATTTGATTGTA
>OVAN01008296.1:0-18373 GCA_900406275.1 Anastatica hierochuntica | reverse complement strand
TGTTTCTTAGTGCTTATATGATCCTAGGTTGTTTCAATAAGAAAAAGAAAAAAAGGAAAAATCGAAAAAGAGAAAAAAAAAGAAGTGAAAAAGGCACCAGAAATTAGTATTAAGTTTAAGCTCTAACTTTAGAAACTAAAAGCTTAGAGAGTCCACCCTTAAAAAGTAAAAGAAAGAAATAATCCAAGTGATTAGTTAGTTCCTCTTAAAATTTAAAAGAAGGTTAGTAGCTTAGAAGTTTAAAAGTTTAAGAATCTCTAGTTGTCTACAAAAAGAAAGAAAAGGAATGACTGAGTTTGGTTCAATAAAAGCTTATGGTTTCTAGATCTAGGATGGGTAATTATATCAAGTAAGTGTCAAGATCCTTAGGAAGCAATGGGGTGGGAACAATTAGAGGAAGTAAATGCTTTGTATGCGTAAATTGTTTGGCTACCCCCTTGCTTTTGCCTAGTGTCTTGCACTAATTTGTTTGAGAGAAACCAATTCAAAATCGAGTGAACCCTATTCCTTTTACACTTCATTACATTAAAACTCTTCTTTGAACTCCAAAACCGAATGGATAAGATGCATTTCCCATAAGTAAAGAACTAACGCCTTAGCTTAATTGAATGTAAAAATTAATTGGCGATAGGATAGTTTATGGATGCTTAGCTTAGATAATAAGAGTTTGTTTTGTGATGATCATGGAGAAGTACTTAGGCTCTTAGATGATCTTTGCACCATTTTACTTGTTTTGAGGACATTGGGCATAAGGCATTACCTCCGTATCTTGGTTTTGAGTTCCCGCTTGCAAACCTCATTTCCGGGTTTGATCTTTGTTGTTTAGTTGTGGACAAGAAATGGGAAAGTCCGGGGGTGTTGATGTGTACATATTTTTCATGCATATTTTGATGCATTTTATATTAGTTTCATCCACATTTAGGTTGTATATATTGCATATAAGTCTTAGAATCCATACGTTTGAATCTAGAGTCTAGTTTAGGAACATATTGCATTTGCATTTCATTTCTTTGCATTTGTAGGAGTAACTTTGGGATGGATTTATGGAGGCTCTAGAGATAGATTTAAGGTAGATTTGGAGCTAAGAAATGAAGGAACAATGAAGGAGAATCAATGGAACCAAGTGGGAGCAAAATGAATTGAAGGAATGGCCAAGAAATGAAGAAATCTACAAATGATTGACCTTAGGTCAATCGTATAGTCGATCAAACCAAAACGATCGACCTCAAGTCGATGGAATGGTCGATCGAAATGGACTGCCTAATACAATACAACATCAACCCAGAGAACGATGCTAGGTCATCGTGGGTCGATGTTGTGTAGCATTGACGAGAAAAATACCCTTTTTAGGGCTTCCTCTCTCCTTCCTTAAGTATATATACCCCCCCTTAGCCTCCAAGAACAAAAAAACCCACTCTTTTATCAACTTTTTAAGCATTGATTTATTTATGTTCTAAGTTGATTCTCTTGATCTTTAAGTTCAAGAGTCTCTCTTGTATCTCAAATCTTTTATCTATTAAATCATGCTTATATTTCTCATCTTTTGTCTCTTCTCTCATATGATGTGTGCGTAATCTTTTCTTGAATCTTGGATATGGTAGATTTGAGATGATTTGTGGTAAGGGAATGGTGTTGAGTGATAGATAGAACTTAGATCTCTGTGGTTTATGTGTTCTTAATGCTAGATCTAGGATAAAAACTAGATCTTGACATGTATACATTTCACGCGCGAGAGGTGTTCGATGATATGTCTAGGAGAGCCTAAGTATGCTAAACCTAGGTTAGCCAACGGGAGTTGATAGCTAGGGAGTTTGGTGACAAAGTGGAATGATTCTTAATGCTTGCTTGCTAAATGATCACAACAAATGAGAGTTGAGTGAAATATGTTAGCTTGCAAATATAAATTTTAGCCATGAGAGTGGTATTAGTTCAAGCATTGATTCCATAGTCATGAGGTTGAGTTGTTGTTCATTTCTCTTATTACATCACTCCCTAGATACTAAATCAGATTATTGACTAGGCTAGGAATAGATCTAGGGTTATGATGGATGTTAGGCTAGATCTTGGCATAGATTCCTACTAGATCTAGTTTAGTTCTTTAAAGTTCATTGCTTGCTCAAAGACGCCTCGAAAGTGTTCGATGAAATGCTTGTGAGAACTAGATCTATGATTTTGACCTTGAGTTATAAGAGTAGTTTTCCCAAAGGGACACCAAGGTGTTAAATGGATAAAAGGGCTTGAGACTCGCTATCACTTACATGTTTAGATAGGCAACAAACGAAAGTTGAAACTTGTAATGTGTATGGGTGAATAGATCTCCGTCACGAGAATGGGTTGATCCATTATAGAGGGATCCTTAGTCTAGGAATTGATTCGATCCTCTAATAAAGCTTACCAAAGTCCATCACATCTCTAGATTGAACCCGAACCTATAACCATTGTGCTTTACTTTTATGCTTTACTTTCCTTGTCTACTTATCTTTCCTTGATTGGATTTCCTTTAATCACAAAAACCAAAACCCCCTTTTCATATTCGCTTAGCTTAAGAACGCTTGTGTATTCTTAAAGTTTTAACTTATCTAGCTAAGGTTTGCTCCTTGGGGTTCGACCCCAAAGTACTACAATAGCATATATGTGCACATGCGGATTGAGTGATTGTTAGGAAACGGGCTTATAAATTTTAAAGTTTTGTTGTCTTTTGTTTGCAAAAACAACCGCACAACAGCCGACCGTGAGATAGGAACACCCTAATCATCCGAATGCGTAGGTGAGTCTCGGTTAGGGTTGATTTTGTTTGTACGATTAGCGCCTACAAAATGAGAGAATGTGTGTGGCATGTTGAACCGTAAAATCATGAAATGGATAAGTAATTGGACGAATGTAAGTAAATGGTTAAAGATAATGATTGTGCGATATCGATTATTACTTGATTCTCTTATGCATGATGATTGATGGCATGTTATTTATGTGACATTTGATGATAGTGTGATGCACGCTGCTGTGAGTGATATTAGGTTATATCGTTCGGGCCTCGGCTCGGGGGGGTATAAAATATATGTTGTGATGTGATGTTATATGCATGATAATTATGTTGTGTCGTTTGAACCTCGATTTGGACGATATAACTTATTTGTCCCGGGTTCGCTTGGTGAGGAATCCGGGTTTGATTGCGACGGGTTCGCTTTGTGAGGAACCTGTAGTGTGAGTCCGGCACTCACGTAGAGTGTCGCGAGAGTCATTGGTATCCACCTAAAGGCTATAGCTTGTCGAGACCGTAACAAAATAAGTTCTGACAGGTTGTGTTGAGCACGGTTATAGGGCTAGTTACCCTCGACCGGTGCAGGCAGGCCGCATGACGATGAAACAAGGGTATGTGACCTGGGCCATCGACTTTTTAGACTTTTTGTCTAGGGTCAATGGGCGCAAGAAGGGATGTATAAGGGATTGTGGATTGTGGAATGTGGAATGTTGAGTACGAAATGTTGTTGATGATGGGTGGAATAACCAATGGCGAGGGGCAAGCCTCGATGATCCAACGGGATCAATCACTCTCGAGCGAGTGGATGGTTGTGATATGAATTATGATATGTTTGAGTAGTTATATGTGTTTGATTTAGATCGTTGCATGTGGGAATGGGGGTAATGTGTAATCGAACTCACTGAGCAAAATAGTTGCTCATTAGATTCTTTGTTTTGCAGGTAACCATAGTGTAATAATAAGCGGGTTTTGAAGAAGAATTAGCTGTTGGTGTAGATTTGCTGCCTTTTTTCAAAGACAGTGTATGTTTGTAATAAGCATTATGTTTACGATATCGGTCGAGACTATACGTGTTTAATATGGTTTGAATCTAAATGACATATATAAAGTATGGTTTGAAAAGAATAGGTGGGTTTCATATGATATTCGTCCTTGTCCGGGAGGAATCAACTAATGGATTCAGACTAGGGTTGTCAAGCCTTGGATTGAGTATTTTAGGATACACATATTCAAATATTGATCTAGGGAACTCGGATGTGTTCCGAGAACATTGAGTTAAATGTTCTGGGTATGTAGTTGTAACATCTCTGCATGAGACGTAGGTGAAAATTGCTTAGTTGTTCGTGCATGTTCTTGTTTGATTGTTGTCTGGCCAATTGAATAGACTTTGACCTAATCTCGTCCGGGGGTGTTACAGTCCTCATGTATATGCATCCTATATGCTTCTAAGACTCAATCCTAAAGACAAGAGTTTGAAAAATGCAACTACATACTTTCTTTTTTCAAAATTTTAAAATTTTTTCGATTTTTATGGTTTTTCAATGCCTTAACTATTAACAATGCAAGCTAAGCTATATGAGACTCAAATACATCAAAAAAAGACAAATCAACTAAAAACAAGAACATTTGCAATCATTCTCCTCTCCTGGAGCTACTCATCACTGTCTCGGTGATTGAATAAAACCGACGAAGGAGACCAACAACCACAACAAAAGTAAAAAGAAAAACAGTATAGATAATGGATAGAGGAAAGGTACCATGGATCAAAAAGTAGGAGAACTGGTGGAGTCCATTGAGTGAAGTGAAAGAGACGAGTTACTTTTGCACCATTGGAATGAGAGTTGGTACCTTCAATAAGAAAATACTACAAATTAGCTCATATACCATTCATGTGTTCCCAAGCAAAAAGATAAGTTATCAAGTGTATAAACAAGACATTTACATGCTTATCTTGAATTAAAGTCACTCAATACATCAAGATAGCCTTATGGGACAATCAAACTCATCATTACAATTGAATTAGCTCACAAATCAATCTAAACTATCATGCATTTTCAAAATTTACTTCCCTTCCAAAGAGTTCTATCATTGTTTACCAAGAGATCCTAAGTGACTCTAAGCGGAAGTTCAACAAATGAATCAATATGAGAGGTTTAGACTTAGCAATACTATCCAAGAGCAATCAAAACACATTAACAACCAAGCTTAGCCAACCGTATCCAATTGAAGAAATAAACGAAAAAAACAATTAAAACTTCTATTTACAAAGGATACTCATGGAATTGCCTCCCAAGTGCACTTGTTTAATGTCTCTAAGCTTGACATTGCCTTTTTGTGAACTAGTGGGTGGTGGAATGAGAACCACTGAGACTCTTTGCTCCTTGTCCACAAGCTCGAATTTGAGGACATTCTTCATCATTTCTTCTATACCCTCTTGTCCTTTATCTATAATTTCCTTTGGGATCACACTCCTAGCTCTTGTAAAAGGCTTAGGGATGCCTTTACACTTGATCTTGTACTCAACAATCTCATCCTTGTGGTAAATTGGAAAGAGAGTCATCCATGGAGTATCTTTTGTCCAAAATGGTGTCTTTCCATTCTTGACATAGCTTTCTTAGTAGGAGAACAATTGGTCATGACTATAATCATCAAACTTCTTCCCATAATCAACCTCTAATCGTCGCTTGCCTTTTGTCTTTTTGCCACGATGCCTATTTTGTTTCTTAACCATACCAAGAAAAGCTTCTATAGAAATTTCTTCATTGTCATCTCTCTCAAACAACCATTCAAGGCTTTCACTTAGATCAAACTCCTCCATTGCTTCATCTCCCATCCCTTGTATAGAGATTGTCCTACAATATCTATCTTGGGGTCGACATTGACAAAAATAACTTCCTTAGTTTTGAAGTCTATATTAGTCCCAACGGTTTCAAGGTAGGGAGTGGCCAATAGCAAATGATACTTTCTTTTTTCCTTCATCTCAACAACCATAAAGTTCATGGGGACTATGTAGTCTCCAATCCTCAAAGGATAGTCTTCAAGCTTTCCCATAGGTTGCTTAACCGAAGAATTACCTAAAGCAGTATGAGATGTTGGCTTGGGTAAGTACTTGATGCCATATTTCCTAATCATGTTAATAGAAATCACATTCACGCTCGCTCTGGTGTTCACTAATTTAGTGGCACTAAAGCTTCTTCTTCGTGCGTCTTTTCTAGCAAACATGGGATAATAAACTCTCTGAAGGTTTTGAGTTTAAGAAGCTTCTCTTTTTCTTTTTAGGGAGGCAATATACCATTTTTTCTCAATAACTCTTCATGCTTAACTCTCTTAACAACAAGATCCTTAAGAAATTTGTCCAACTATGCGTTCTTTTTAGCAATCTCCAATAATTTAGGATCAAAAGAAGTTAAATGAGTTTTATAGTACTTCTTGTAGCTTTTTTCAAGGATTTGCTTCTTGAACATTCCAGGAAAAGGGAGTGGAGGCACATATGGTGATATTTCTAAGTCGAGATTCACCTTTGTAGTTGTGTCCTTACTCGTGTGATCTCTTCCATTCCCCATGAGTTCTTCTTCTTTACTCGAAAGTCCATCACCAACTTTAAAGCTTTCTTTTGCTTCTTGAGCACAAGCTACAATCAAGACTTTCTCACAAGTGTCCTCAACATGCTTACCATTTAAAACCTCTTCTCCACGTCTTTTGACATAATCCTCTTTATCCCTATCACGAAATAGCTCTTGAAGTTCCATTGTAGACATATTAACTTCAAACAAAAAGCATTCTTTCTCATATACTTCTTCTTCTTCAATGACATTACAATAATCGTTGGGATAAGATTCATCGTTTCCGATGAAGTATTCTTACTCATGACTCTTAGAGGAGGACATCTTTTGTGCTATCTTCTTTTCAAGTTCCATGGTGTGGGAACCGAAATTCTCACTGTCAATGTTATGTGGTTCACGGACTCTCTGTGGACGAAAATCGACATATCAAGCACTGAATACAAAAGTTAATGGATGGAGAATACAAAACTAAGGAAACAGATTGCGAATCGAGATATGTAAAACGACAGTAAAGTAACAGGATTCGTAATGAGAAATAGTATGAACACGAAAAGGAATCGTGAATCAAAACATGAACGGATACGAATAACAACAATTGAAAACCACAGATAACGAAGAAAGTATAAGGGATCTTATTCGAATTCGTGGTCTGAGTGTGCGCAACTGGTGTTAAGTCGTGGTCGCAAGAACTATTGGTGACGATTACCTAGAACTACAACGTAGAATCGTAACCTAGTTGAGACGCAACTCGCTAGCGAAAACAAAGTTAGAACCCTAGTTTTTTCTAAGTGTTTTGCGGTGACGAAAATTGTGTTGCATATCCCCCTTTCGCACCCATTATATAGGTCTTCGTGGGCTTGGCTCGTTTCCTTTTTCATCCCCGATTCGTGCCTATCTTCTCGTGGAAATATTCCTTTTCCCCGATTCGCATATTTCTTTTTCGAGATCCTTCCTTATCTTCTCGAAACTTAACATTTTCATGAAACCCTGGCAAACCGTCATCGTAAACGGGCCGGTTCTCGCCCGAAATCATAAGTGGACTATTATCGCGATTTGGGTGCTTTCGAGCCGTTTTGCGGCTAAGTGACTTTGACGATTCCTTTCGGAGAAACCGTTTCTCATAAGACCAAGCGGTAATAGTTTGTGGAACGATAAGACTAATCGTATAGTTTAGACTCTTCTGGTGTTTAAGTTAACCGTCGTCATTTTACACGATCGATACGAAGTCCACGAAAAGTACGAATCCTTACGATTATCGTCTCGACGGTTTGACGGAAACTCAAATCGAGACGAAACGAGAGGGATCAAGTGACTATTCGAAGAAGATGATGATCGGAAAGGACGTGGTTCAGTCAACAGATAAGGACTGAACGTTGTCCGCCTCCTAGCGCCATCTGGCGCCAAGACTGAGCCTTGGTCTTGGCGCCAATTGGCGTCAAGACCGAGCCCTGGTCTTGGCGCCAATTGGCGTCAAGACAAGCTCTCTGTCTTGGTGCCAATTGGCGCCAAGACAGACCTTCTACCTTGGCGCCAATTAGCGCCAAGATGGACCTACGGTCTTGGTTTAAATCAACGTCTAGATCGGCCTCTAGTTCAGTCGTCAATCGGTTCCAAGACTCGCTCATAGGTTTGGTGTCAATCGGCGTTTAGATAGTTCTCCGAAACGACGCGGCTCCCCGATGCTTTCGGTGGTTTCGTATCGCTCCGAAGGTTATATCGTATGGCCTTGTGAGAGTTGTCCGAAAGCCATTGATACTAGCTTTAGCATTCAGATGCTTTAGTTTCTCGCGGACGGATATACTTCTTTGAAAGATCATCTAGACCCCAATTGGCTTGCGGTCTAGACAACGGTAAGTCTAGAAGACGGTAAGTCTAGATGACGGCAAGTCTAGACGATGATGAATCTAGATAACGATAAGTCTAGACGACGTTAAGTCTAGAAGACGGTGAGTTTAGATGATGGTAAGGTTAGACGACATTAAGTCTAGACAACGGTAAGTCTAGTCGATGCTAAGTCTAGATGACGACGAGTCCAGACGTTGGTCGTGTTTCTGAGTAAGTTCGATTAGAGATGCGATCTTGGACGTTGATTTCGAGATGGCTGTTTTTGACACCAACACATGGCACAGGATCTAAGACCTTCAATCTTCACATTTATATCTCTAAAAACCACTTCCACCTTGTTGTTTATCTCTTCCATGTTTTTGTTTAGCTCAACATCCAATCGATTTTGTCCTTCAATGAATTTTTTAATCAAATGAGTGTTCTCATCCTTTAAAGATGGTGGACTAGATAGACCTCCTTTGCTTTTAGAGCTTGATCCTTGATTGTTGAAGTACTCCATTTGTGGAAAATCTCATTGGCCTTGGAATTGATTAGTAACTTCATAGCCTTGTTGTTGTGGCTTGGAAAAGAGAAAGCCATCTTGGCTTGAGAAGTTGTAAGGCTCATGGTTTGAGTATGGCCTTTGGTAGTGGCTTTGGAGCATGGTCCCTTGACTAGCTTGAATCAAAGCGTCTAGCTTAGCCAATAAGAATTGAAAATGTCCAAAGATTGTGTTGCTTAAAGCCATCTCCATCCTTTTCTCTCGTTTTGATACCTTCAAAACAAAAGAGACCTCAAAAGAAAATTAGTAACAAAAATGAAAAAGGTTTAGTGTCAATAAGAATCTAAAACTTAATGGCTAGTAATGTTGCTCCCCCGCAATGGCGCCATATCTTGACGAGAGATTTTTCTCTCTACCGAGATTAAACCCAGAATAATCGAAAGAGCACATGGTCTCTTGTAATATAGTATCGGGATCGATCCACAAGGAGCAAACACAAACACACTAAGTCATGTAGATTCCATGGTTAAGTTAAACCAATATAAGGGATTGAGGTTGAACTAATAACTACTTCAGCAATATGGAACTCAAGAAACAAGAACTAAACAAAGAAATAAACAAGACAAAAAATGAAGTTTGAAAATGATGATAAAGTGATGTGGATCATATGCTAGATAATTGAAATAAGGAGATCAAGTGCTAATCAATGATGCTCAATCATGCAGTAAGAACCATTCAATGGCAAGAACCAATCAAAGTCAACAAACTCATCCCCACGAGACTAATCCATTCACTAATCGCTTAATTATACAAATCTTCCGATGTTAATTAAGCAACTAAAGATAATTAAGCATAAGTCCTATAAGCCAACAAATCATCGCAAACAACTATTCCCATGGGTTGAGAATGAAAAGCATGTTTGAAGTTCTCTTGACAATTTCATCGAACAACTTCTGAGCGTGAAATTCCTAAAGTCTAGATTCAACTTTCCCAAGCCTAATCTAGCATTAAGCAACCTCTAAACATGTGAATCTACAAAGATCAAGCATCAAACATCATTCATAAACACTCAATCATCCCTAAATCTACTAACCCATAATCCACATCTAAAAGACTACTCACACATAGCTAAAGAACATGTAAGAACAATAAAAATAATAAATAAACATTATTAAGAAAGAGGATTAGATAAGAAAAAGTCAATCTTTCATCAAAGTAATCTAGATTCAACGAAATTTTTGATCATAGCTAAAAGAGGCTCAAAAGATGTCAAACTTAGGTGTTTACATGTCTTAGAAGTGTATTTATGCTAAACAAATCGGATCAGGTCGACCCGGGACAAACCGGGTCGGATCTAAGCAAATTTGGTGTTTCTGGAGGTTCATGGCGGTCCAAGGGGTTATGGCTAGCGGTCCACAACCTCTCTCCATACCGCCAGCCTTCTCAGCAATTATTCTTGGCGGTCCAAGGCTTTTTGGCTGGCGGTCCACAACCTCTCAGCTCAGGTCACCGGTTTTCAGACATGTCTTTAGTATTTTAGCCATAACTTTGGAACCGTGACTCCAAATGAGCTGAAACCATCGTCAAAACGAAGATAACTATATTTCCTATCATGTGTTAGTATTTGAGCTCAATCCAATCACGGGAAGGTTTCCATCTAACATCTACCCATTTGCATCCAAGAACATTTTCTTCATGATTTTTTAAGCTCCATGCCATATGCATCATTCAATCCATCCATTGAGCTCACAAGTACCTAAAAGTTCTAAAGAAATGCAATGCAAACCACCAAATATAGCCTAAGACTCTAAGATGGTCAATCTAAACTAAATGTTATTAAAATTAATACTAAAGCTTCTAAATGAGCTAAAAGAGTTTTAAAACATGCAAAAATAATAGTAAACATATACAAAATACACAAATATAGCATCACATTCCACTTTAAACACCTGATTGAAATATGGAAGTGCTATAACAAGTGCTTCACACAGTTTCTGTTTCACCTCTTCAAACGACATGGTGCATCCAAACTCCACTCAAACTTATCTTTCTTCAAACATTAGTTATTGGAGTCATGATAATTTTGAAATTATGCAAAAATCTTCTATAGAAAGAAGTAAGATCATGAAAGCTTCTCACATCAGATCGTGTAGTTGGAACTGACCAGCTTTCTCTAGCCTCTACTTTACTTTTACTAAAACAAATTCCTTCTCTTTAATAACATACCCCCAAAAATAAAATACTGGAAATGAAGAATGTACACTTCTCTGGCTTTACATAAAACATGTTTCTACGTAACACCTCAAAGCTGCCCCTAGGTGCTGCGAGTGATATGCCTCGTTCTTGCTATATACCATCATCAGAGTAAACTACCACAAACTTTCCAATAAATTTGCATAGTACTGGATTCATAAGCCTCATGAATATGTTGGATGCATTAGAGAAACCAAATAGCATCACAAGCCACTCGAATAACCCATTCTTTGTCTTTAATGCAATTTTCCGTTCATCTTGTTCCTTCATTTTGTTTTGATTATATCCACTTCTTATATCAATCTTCAAAAAAAATATCTGATCCATTCAGCTCATCCAGCATGTCATTCAATCGTGGTATATGTTAAAGATACTTTCTTATTGATAGCTAGATTGTCTACAAACATCCTTAATGAACCATCCTTATTGGAGCAATTAGAATTGGAGCAGAACATGAGTTCATGCTCTCCCTCACATTACCTCTAGAAATAAGCTCATGCATTTTTCTATGAAATTTCTTAGCTTCCTTCGGGTTACATCTACAAGTTGGATGGTTGGAAGAGGTGCACCAGGTACTATATCAATTTGATGCTCAATATCTCTAATAGGAGGCAAATAAGGTGGTAAATCTTCAGGAAATACAACGATGTACAACTTCCTTAATTTCTGCAACAATGGTTGAGTAATCATCTCTTCTGCCCCATGACTCTCCTCCACCAGTAACGAAAAAACCTCCATGCCTCTTCAAATATTTTTGTCTACCTGTGATCCTTCCAAAAAAGAACTTTCCTACAACTCTTTTGCTTTTTCTAGTTCTTTTTTTCTGAACATAGTAGGTCCTAATGATGACAACGTGATATGCTTCTTATCCTTGAAGAAAGAATAAGTGTTGTTGTATCCATCATGAATAGCTCTCCTGCCAAACTCCCAAGGTCTCCCAAATTACAAATGACAAGCATCCATTGGAATAACATCGCAGAGTACCTCATCTTGATAGTTTTTTTTCCAATAGAAAAGAAACAAGAACTTGTTTAGAAAATTGTAGTATGTTTCCATCATTCAACCACTTCTGCTTGTATGGTTTCTTGTGCTTCATTATAGGCAAACTCAACTTCTCCACAAACGTACTAGATGCCACAATAGTGCAACTCAAACTTTTCCCTAAATTGTGCAACGAGACTAAAATATACTCTCTCGTAGTGTCTCCTCTTCTTGGAAATTGGAACACAATACAATACACTTTCATTCACCAATAATTCTCCATGATCAGGTTGTTCAATAATTTCATCATCTCCATCTTGAACCTTCTAATCCACAGCTGCCAAATCAAGAGATTCTAGCTTCTGCTCTTCTTCAATCTTCTGAATTCTCATAAATGATCTATTAGGACATTCAACATGATAATATCTAAATCCTTGACACTTAAAGCACTTCTTCTTTACATTATGTTTTGTAGGTACTGCTATACTTTTCACATCAACCTTCTTGATGTTGGTGCTATGATGTAGGGTCAAGTTTTACCCAAGTTAAAACTTAGCTGCAAGTGTACATAATCCGTAGTAATACTTAGGGATCGAATCCACAGGGACTAGCAGTCACACTTAGAACCTATATGATTTTGGACTAACTAAGAAAATAATATGCAAGGGTGTTGTCATTATTTTTATTTGGTTTTTATGGTTTTATTGATGCATATGAACCTACTCTACATGCTCATTTACAAAGGATATATCAATGAAAAGATATGGATCAGATAGTAGAAAGTTAAAGTAAACAAGTATGAGTTAAAAACGACTAGGGTCATTAAGTTTCAGTCTTGAACACAACTACTAAGGTAAATCCTCTCCAATTTCGAGGTTCGAGATTCTATGCTTATTATCAAAAGGACTCACACTTTCAAATGGCCCTCAAAATAATAAACACACATAAAAACAATCAAGACTGATTGTTCACGATTCTAAAGTCGATATACTTTTGAAGCCTACTTAGAAAGGCTTACCAAATACTAAATCTAGTGGTACGTCGAGCTTTTGGAGTGGAAACCACTATAGGTCTATTCTTGTACCAGCTTTCAAGGGGAATGACATTAACGAATGAATAAAGGTGATACCATTATTGATAAAACCTAACCGACTAATAATCCTATTCAAGTAAACTCATTGACTCCTTGTAATCTACTATCTAACATGAAAACTAATAGATTAAGAACATGTAAAGAAGAAATCAATCATGAAAACAAGCATTCATATCAAATCAAATGGAGAAGGATTGATAAAACCGAATGATGAAAGAAAGATGGATGTATTAAGATGAGACAGATCCCTAGGAGGCTACAAGGGGCACGACCCCAAAGGGTGTCGTCCCTGCATCCTTAGGCAATTATTCAATCTAAAACCTAAACAACTCTCTGTAAAACAAAAGCTAAATGCAACTACTTATAGTGCATTTCCTCATTAGGTCAAAAGTGTGAAACCAGGCCTTTAAGGCCTCTAAATGTTTGGCTTCGTATAAAGAGGTCTTGAGTTGTGTTATTGGGCGTAAAAAGGCATGGAATATATCCATTTAAGTCTATAGAATGTCTGGTTTGAAACAAAAATGGTCTTTCTTTTGTTTTGGCCTTTCTATGCATCCTTCATCTGCGAGACAATTGGAAAAGTATTCACTAATATTAGTATAACACTTTGTGTACTACTCCAAATGATGCAAGATCACCTTGATCTGAAATCTAATTCAATTATCTAGCTCCTACCCAAATTCACCAAAATCCATTGAGGACGAGGCCTTCATTTCGGATGATAATTCTGATGCTCGGAAACTGTCCACAAAAAGACTTTGCTCCAATTAGCTCCCTAAAGTTCCAAATATCATTGGTTCACCTTAAATGAATTGAAATACTACACATAGAAGAAAACTACTGCTAATTGTTGAGAATTGCATATAACCACCAATAAAAAAAAATAAAATATAAAGGAAATGTGGTAAAGTAATGATGATATTAACTCCCCCGGACTTAGCTTCTTGCACGTCCTCGAGCTGAGAAATCGAAGAACAGAAAAGAAGTTTGAAAACTAGGAAACCTACCTTCACTTTCCAAACCTATTAGTGACTTTAACTTTCGAAATCTAATAACACCAGAGTTAATATTTAAATAAAACTCTTAGCAATAGCTACAAGTCTAGCAACGTCCCCAATTCAGCCATAATCAACATGACTGACCCGGGATCTCCATCACCACTCCTAAAATCTATAGCGTACGGTCTTTTCGAGAGAATACCGACCAAAGAACACATAGACTCAACTCAAACAAGATCCTAACATTTTACAACCCACAATCGGTTCCTTTTCTCATCTGTATTCAGTTCTTAAATGCTTTTTAGAGGCTGATTTCTCCCTACTTTTCTAGGGTATCATTTTATTTATTTCTATCAACCTCTTGAGAATCGATTTTCCCCTACTTTTATAGGATATCATTTTGTTTTTTACTATCGATCTCTTTCTTATTGTTTTTCATTTAAGCACATTCGGATTTTATTGGGTCCAAAATTCCCAATAAGCATAACTATCCTTTTTTCATGATTTTTATTAAACAAGAAAGAAGGGAACCGAAGTCTAATGTTTTTGAATCTGAATAGAAGTTTGATTCAATCCATACTAAGCCCCAAGAAATGAAAGTTAAGTTCATTAAGTGTTGAGTGGCTTAGGATTACCCGGATATCAAGTGATAAGATGCCTTGGTTATCTGATCCACCTGAGCTTTCCCGAATGGCTAAACTGTAGTCAAGCACTGACACTACGGATACTAGTCCTTAATTACTTGGTTAGTTCAAAGTCAAGCTTTTTTCAAGATTTATTTTGACTCAATAAAATATTTTTGTTTCGAAATATTTTTAAAACGACTCAAAAATTACGAAAAAGAATAAAAAAAACAAAGAAAAAGAAGCATTAGTAACAATAAGAATCCCCCGAACTTAACTTACACCGTCTTAGTGTAAAATCAAGTGAGAAAGCTACTGAAATCTAATATAAAATATAGGGAATAAGAGTTACTAGGCTGCTGGTCAAAAATATGGAGAATCAGACAGCCACTTTTGATGTTTTAGTAAACCGAAATAAAGATCAATGGTCCGTTTTTGCAATTCGGGAGGACTGCCTCAACCAAACTGAATACTTGCTACAAAATCGCAAATTTGGTTAGTAAAAATGAATAAGGCTGACGCGCATACCAATATTGTTGTGGCCGAGTTTGGTCTCTTCGGAATGCTCAGTTTGGCTCATCTTGATTAGAAATTGGGCTGGTGCGAATCTGACCGTTCCAAGACTTGTTTTTCTTGAGAAACACCTTATTCATATGCTACTAAGTAGTAAATTGTCAATTTGACAGATCGGTTCGTGTGGCGTAGCTTGTTTTGGTCTTGGCCGAGTTTTTCTTCGGTTTCTAGCCAATATGACTCTCCAAAATGAAGTATGAGCGCTTACAACTCTGCATGGGCGGTTCTTCACAAAATTCCTACTTTATCCTGGCATTTTCAGCAGTAGGACTTGGTTCAACTCCTAGATAAGTGTTTCAGAGAAACCAAATTCATCGATTTTGTGTCTAGTTGAGCCAAAAGTTGATGAAGATCTCTGCCATCCTCTTTTTCATGTTTTTCTAAAGGTATTTAATGGTGTTCAACTGGCATAGAAGTTAATTTGGCTTAGGTTGCTCTTTATATGCTCCGGTTGTGGTCTTTCTTCCTTTGATCATATTTTCGAGCCTTGGAATATGGATCAGGAATGGCTCTGCCTGGATGATATTTGTGTATTTTGTATCATTTTATAGTATTAGTTTTGCATGGTTTTCAATCTCTTTTAGCTCATTTAAAAGATTTAGTATTAGTTTTATTATCATTTAGTTTAGATTGATCATCTTAGAGTCTTAGGTTATATTTGGTGTTTTGCATTGCATTTCTTTAGAATTTTTAGGTACTTTGGAGCTCAATGGATGGGTTGAATAATGCAAAAGACATGGAGCTTAAAGAACGATGTGCATAGGTTTTTATGTATTTTAAAGTTCTTTTCTTTTATGTTTTAGATGCATTTAGGTTGTAAATATTGCATAAAAGTCTTAGAACTCATAAGTTTGAGTCTCGAGTCTAGTTTAGGATCATTTTGCGTTTGCATATCATTTTCTTTGTATTTGTAGGTACAACCTTTAGAGATCAATTTGAGAGCTTGTGATGATGGATTCTAAAAGCTAAAAGGACCAGGAATCAAGGGGATTTAAAGGCTAGAAGCAATAAGAAAAAATCAGATCAAAAGATGTCATCAAATGGAGAAGAAACAAGCCACAAGCTGTGAAGGAGACCTAGCATCGACCCAGAGGTCGATGTTGGGTAGCATTGGGTCGATGTCGCGTTACCTTGGCAGATTGCTGCCCAACACAACGCAGCATCGACCTCCTAGGTTGATGCCAAGTCACCTGAGGTCGATGTTGTGTTGCATTGACGAGAAAAAGAGCCTCCTTTCACCTATAAATACCCCTTTAACCTAGTTTAATGTATCCAACTTTTAACAAACACTTGTATAACTTTTCTCGTTCTTCAAGATTGCATTTTATGCTTTCTCTCTTGATCATTTTGATCAAGAGTCTCTCTTTTTAACTTTGTATTTTGGATCAAACATCTATCTTATCTATAAAATCTATCTCTTTCTCTTTATCTCTTTTCTTTTTCTTCTTTATGTTGTGTGAGTAATCTTTTTGATGGAACCAAGGATGTCTAGATCTACTTAGATTAGGTTGTGATATTGTGTTAGGGATATCTAATCTCAAGTTTCCTAAGGATTTGGAGTGCTTAATGATAAGTTTTAGAGTGGCTAACTAAGATCTTGATATGTATGCATTTCTCGCCCGAGAGGTGTTTGATGAAATGCTTAGCAGAACCAAATACTTGCTATTTCAATCTAGCCAATGAGAGTTGTTTGCTAGATTGATTAGTGACTATATGGGCTTGCTACTAATGATTCCTAATCGTTTTATCATTTGCAACAAACGAGAGTTGAGCGAATACGATTGATAAGGAAATGGCCTCTTGCCACGAGAGTGGATTAGGCTAGTGTTGCCTTTGGTCATGGATTTGTGCTCAATAGCTTTATCTAACACCACTATCACCATCCTTCTAAGTGGATCCATTATAACATCCCTTGGTCTATCATCTTAGTTTATAGTTTATTTCAAGTTAGCATCTTTAAGTTTATGTTTGCTTTCTTTACTTAAGTTTATTGTCTTTATCTAAGTTGTTTACTTTCTTGCCTTGCTTTGGTTTATAGATTATTAAGTAAACCAAAACAAAACCCTATCTTTCTTATTTTCTTAGATTAGACTTAAGTGTGTAATCCCAATGCTTAGATCTATCTAGCTAAGGTTTGCTCCTTGTTGTTTGACCCCAAAGCACTACAATGACACATCCGTGCACTTTCAGATTGTGTGATTGTTAGGAAACGAGCTTAAAAATTTAAAGCTTCGTCGTGTCTTTTGTTTGCATGACTATTGTTTGCATGAACAATAGTCATACAACAAGTTTTTTGCGCCGTTGCCGGGGAACTAAGTAGATTCTCATTAGGATTTCAATTTTTCCTTAAACTAAGCATTCTTTTTATGTTTTGTTTCTTTTTGTTTGGTTACTAACTTTCTTTTTAGTGTTTGTTCTTTTTGTAAGGTTCAACACAAGAAAGAAAGAAGATGACTTTCGACATGAATTCAATTTTGAAAGTTATGTTGGAAGAACAAGAAAGAGAGATAGCTTGGAGCCCCACATGCTATCAATGAGCATATGAGACATCCACTTCACAAGAATATTGTCCTTATGGAGAACAAGCTCAAGAGCACAATCAACGGTACCAATCTCTCCAATTTTTACCTTTGTCCCAAGAAGAGGAGAACCATAATTTGCTAAGGCAATTTATGGAAAATGAAGAAATGGATAAGTTTGAGAGAGAGAATATGTTTGATGAGCTTAGTATGAAGATATATGTTTTCCACCAAGGTCTTGGCATGGATAATATTAGAGCACACATGGTGTCAACCAAGACTAATTTTACACAAGGGATTGAAGTCAAAGGAAAAAGATGCATTCCTTCTTATAAAACCAATAAGGAGCCAACTTCCATAGCTATTGGAGAAGGTTTTGTAGAAGGAGCTCAAGACTTGGAAAACTTCCTTAAAGAAGCAAATGAGTCCATGGAATAACTTGAGTCACTCATTAGAAAGGCATCAATTTACAATGGTGACAAAGAATATGGAGAAGAAATTGAGACCATGCCTATAATGCGTAACTCACTTACAAGCATCAAGGAGGACATTGGTGACTATTGGTAACCCATAGAAGAACCTTGTGAAGATTTCTCACTCGTTGATTGTGAAGTAAATGAGGAAAACTCCATCATCATAAAAACGATTTCAAGCAAAGAGGAAACAACACTAGAAGACATCTATTT
>OVAN01008295.1:0-18374 GCA_900406275.1 Anastatica hierochuntica | reverse complement strand
CAACAACAATGCCTACAAGATTGATCTTCAAGGTAAGTTTGTTGTAAGTTCAACATTTAATGTTGNGGGTTACCAAAGAAGTGAGTACGAAATGTACTTGGAGAGGAAGATTGATGCAATACAAGCTGATCAAGAGACTGAGCTGGAGCTAAGTGATAGTGAAGACGAAGACGGCATGGAGATGGCGACAGAAGAGAAGGAAGAAGACTCAGATCCATTTATCTTCTCTAATGGGCCTGTCACCAGATCATAGACAAAGAGGCTTCAGAACCAAATTGTTGCTTTGGTTTATTCAGAATCAAACCAGAATGAATATCAAGAAGCTATTCAAGACTTAACCAAGATTTTAAATCATTCCATCTTTGGTTTGGTTTAATCTAAGTTGGGTCTTTTTATACTTAGTTTAATTTTGTTGTTTTGGGTCTGATTTTAAACCCAAATTTGGGCTTTGTTCTGCGGAAATCCTATTCCTTATGGGAATAGAATTTTCACCACCTCCTTTAGATTATAGGGTTTTCTTTTTCTATTTAAGACTTTCTAGATTCATTGTTTTAGGATCATCGAATTTTCTATCAACTAAGAGCTTTCTCTTTTCAAGTTTTATTCTCTTTCTCAAAGTGAATCCCTTGTTCATCTTGAACAAAAGAGATTTCTACAGAGTTAATTCTCTAAGAGCCATTCAATTCTGCTTCATTACAGAGTTAATTCTCTAGAACTGAATCAACCTATCCCTTTTACTTCATCTTCCTTCGAATTCTACACTTCAAAATCGCAGATCTTAGCTCGAAATTCAGATCTGAAAATTCTGTTTTCTTGTTCAGAGATCTTGGGTTGCATCACTACTTTCATGGAAATTCAATCACCCAGAACTACCAGAGAAGTACAAAGGCTGACTAGACGAATCGCCTCTCTAAAGCAATTCATTTCCAGGTCTACCAACAAATGCCTCCCGTTCTATAAACTCCTAAAGAATAATAAGAAGTTCCTATGGGACGAGAAGTGCGAAGAAGCATTCAAACAACTAAAATCGTATCTCTCAGAACCTCGCATACTATTTAAGCCAGTAGAAGGAGAGCCCTTATACTTGTCCACTGCTGTATCTCCAGCCACAGTCAGTGGCGTGTTGGTACGAGAAGAGCAAAACGAACAGAAACCTGTCTATAACACAAGCAAAAGTATGATTGACGCTGAGACCAGGTACCCCGCTATGGAGAAGCTAGCTCTAGCCGTTGTAACCCCCGCAAGAAAGCTCCAGCTATATTTCCAGTCTCATTTGATACTCGTAATGAATTCACAACAATTACGCACTACTTTGCATAGCCCAAGCCAATCCTGACGCCTTGCTAAATAGGCCATTGAGCTCAACGAATATGACATCGAGTACATGCCCCGGACTGCAGCTAAAGCTCAAGTCCTAGTTGACTTCATCCTCGAGTTGGCCTCCGAACACCTCGACGCGAGCTTAATAGCTCCCAAGTGGACCCTCCATGTTGACAGAGCATCCTCGAGGCAAGGCTCCAAAATTGCCCTGAAGCTGAGTTCCTCAGCTGGCGAAGTAATTGAGCAATCCTACAGATTAGGTTTCAATGCTTCTAACAACGAAGCTAAGTACGAAGCACTAATCGCGGGTTTGAAATTGATAATAGGGATCAGAATTCGAGAGCTTAACGCTTATACCGATTCACAGCTAGTAGCTAGCCAGTTTCATGAGAATACAAAACAAGGGACGAAAGAATGGGGGTATACTTGTTGAAAAAAAAAGAATGGGGGTATACTTAGAGGTCGTCCGAAACCTCATGAAACAGTTCGACAAATTCGAACTAACGATAATTCCCCGCAGAGAAAATTCCTTTGCCTAGGCCTTAGCAGCATTAGCCTCCACTTCGGATCCCTTTATCGAACGAATCATACCAGTTGAAGGCATAGACAAGCCTAGCATTGATATGCCTACGAAAGTTGCCATCAAAGGCGAGTCGGAAGAACAAAAGGACAACGTGCGACTCCAAGTAGCAGCCATCACCTGGGATGAGTCTTCAACACAAGTCCTCACTACCTTTTGGTTCCCAAAAGCCAAAACCCGCAATTTTAAAAAGTACATCTCCGAGGGCACGATCCATACTCCGAATTCAAGTATACACGCAACAGGTATCCCCAAGAACAGAGGTTCCTCGAAACGTGATTCTCGAGATACCTCTGGGGGCACGACCCAGACTCTTGAGTCAACCACAAGTCTAGAAGGTATTATTGAGAGCGAAAGCTCTTCAAAGTCCGACTCTCAAAATACCTCTGGGGGCACGACCCAGACTCACGACGAGCAAGGTAACGACCCAGAACCTGTGGACGAGCCAACACAAGATACCCCAATATCCTTCCATGATAGAGTACTTGGAAGAGAAGATTCGAGAATCCCAATTTTGCAATACACTCGNTAGCCCCCCCCCCCCTCCGCACAAGTGGGAGGCTCGAAAAATCAAAGATTTAAGCGCAAAATATTGCATAATCGACTCCAACCTTTATAAGCGAAGTGTGTCAGGTCCATACCTAAAATGCATTCATGGCTTTGACGCTCTTAAGCTCATGGCAGAAGTACACGAAGGCTCATGCGGAAACCTCTCTGGTGATTAAGCTTTAGCCATCCAAATCAAAAGACAAGGTTACTTTTGGCCAACTATAATCGCAGATTAAGAGACCTATTCGTCCCAATGCGATAAGTGTCAAAGACAAACCCCAATCATTTACCAACCAATCGAAAAGTTATCCTCGATATTTGCACCTTATCATTTCATGCGATGGTCAATGGATGTCATAGGACCTTTAGTAGCTTCAGGAAAAGGGCAACAGAAACTACATTTCTTGTTAGTCCTAACCGATTACTTCACCAAATTTATAGAAGTCGAGGCTCTCCAACAAGTAACCAATTTTGAGGTTGAAAGATTCGTATGGCGAGACATCATTTGTCGCCATGACATCCCCTACGAAATCGTAATTGATAATGGATCACAATTTATATCTGATGACTTCACAACATTTTGTGAAAAATGGAACATACGCCTCACTACGTCCACACCTCGATACC
Organism: Anastatica hierochuntica; assembly: GCA_900406275.1. Taxonomy (NCBI): domain Eukaryota; kingdom Viridiplantae; phylum Streptophyta; class Magnoliopsida; order Brassicales; family Brassicaceae; genus Anastatica; species Anastatica hierochuntica. Next base: position 15,298 of record OVAN01008295.1, on the reverse strand, counting down.
ATCAAGGAAATAGACAGGCAGAGGCCGCTAATAAATAGATTTTAGCAAACCTCAAAAGGCGCTAAGGTACCAACAAGAAGTCTTGGTCCAATAAGCTACCTGAGGTCTTATGAGCATGTCGCACTACCCTAAGACGAGCTACAGAGGAGACCCCTTTCTCTTTAACCTATGGGATGGAGGTCGTAGTCCCAGCTGAAACCACAGTCGAAAGCCTCCGACTAAGCCTTTGTACCTCAAACCCTGAAACCAATAACCAATTGTTGCTAGAAAACTTGGAACTGATCGAGAAACGTCGAAACCAGGCAATGATCTGTATACAAAACTATCAACACGCAATGGCTCGACACTACAACTCCAAAATGAGACTAAGGAAACTCGCGGTAGGCGACCTTGTGCTGAGGAAAGTTTTTGACAATACCAAAGAACGAGGCGCCGGGAAGTTAGGTACCAAATAGGAGGGTCCATATCGGATCATCCACGTGGTACGACCCAGAGTCTATAAGCTCGTAAAGGTACAAACCGGGGTACCAGAATACAATATTGGAATGCCGTGAACCTTAAGAAGTATTATCACTAGGTACTATCAAATCAATCGAATTACATTAGGCTTGATCCCTTGACTGGGTACGTAGGCAACTCACGCAAAGAGTTCAACCCCTACTGTGGATATCGAATCCAACACTTAGAATTTATACAAGTTTGAGAGTGACGAAGGCTCTACGGGAGGAATCCCGTTAGGATCGGAAGATGAACAATGAGGTTTCTGTATTGATTCTTTAGGAGGTTTTACAAATGACTTGATAACAGTGATAGATTGATAAGGAAAAACGACCTTTACAAAGAATGAATTGTGTGAAATATTATTTATCTGAGTAATTTTCAATGAGGAATCCCCGAGCCCGCCTCTGCCATTTCCTCCCCTCCTTTTATACATGTTTCGCCTTTCTCTTGACTCCTTGATTCTCCGATATCTCCTCCTCCATTCTCGAAACCAACGAGCTCCATTTCTCTAGTCTCCTCCTTTGTTTTCGTTAACAACCTTTGATCGAGCTTCTCCTTTAGGCGTGAGGCCCCTTCAACCACTTTTAGGTCGGAGCTCTTTCCTTAGTGGGCCTCATACGCGAATAGGGCTTTGGTTGACTTATCTTATGAAGAAGGCTTCTCCAAGCGGAGCCTTGTTGCTCCAGTTAGCTTCCCTAATACAAAAATAGCTCCATACTGTTTGATCGGGCCTATCAGGCCTCATTCTCCTTTGGCGAAATCTGGCACCAACAATTGTCCACAAGTTTTTGGGCTTAAAGCTTATGGCCCATGAAGTGGAAATCACAATTAATGTGATCCCACCTAAGTTTGATTCGGATAACTACAGATCCTTTAAAGGGATCTTAATTGTTTTAAAATCAATGATCGAGATTTCTCAGCCTTAATCCAACGGTGATGATCCATCAGAAGCTGAGGCGACCTGCCTTGGAACTCGTTTATTCGACGTGATATAAAGACGGCTCATTAACCTCTTTACACCACTACTTCATGCCTCCTATCCACGATCTCCAAGGTATTTCTCTCTTTCCTTCTTATTTACTTTGATCTCTTCTTCGAGAGTAAAACTCTTCATCTTCTTTCACTTCTCTTAGAGCCATAGAAATTAGGAACCTCTAGGGTTTTCTTTTCTGTTCTCTAACTGATCTTGATCAACTCGTCTTAGACGCTTTTCAATCACCTCCCTTAGTTTCCACTCACTTCCCCCTTAACCTCGATGGGTCACGACGCTGCCGAAGGCTCGAAGGCTTCAAAGAAAGGAGGCAAGCGTTCGCAAATGAGATCCGGGATGATGGACAAGGCCGCTGCTGTTGCCATCAAGACAAAGATGGTGGCTCAATCTCTTGCCGCGATCGAACCAGAGAAACCCACTTTTGGTCCCCACCAACCCTCATCTTTGTCAGCTCAAGATGTTGTGAACCTAATGGCTCTAGCCGAGGCACCCAAAGAGTTGGCGAGGCTCGGTGGTACTCACAAAACTCCGGAAGATGCTCCTCCAGGGTGGTTTTGCTTTCACGAGCATTACATCACCAAGAGTCATCTCAGATTCCCACTTCCCTCTCTTCTTTTAGACCTCCTTGATCACTTTAACCTATCTCTCCCTCAACTTTGTCCTTATGTATTTTGGGTGATTCTAGGTTCGATAACGGGATCTGTAGAGAAAGGTAATGTCTTTGGAATTCGTGAATTGTTGTCCCTCTTTATGATAAAAGAGAGCCCTCCGAATAAGGGAGCTAGTGGGCCTTATTATCTTCCTGCTAGACCTGGTCGTGGGATTTTCAAGGTTACTACCAACGACGAGAATTGGTGCAAACGGTTTTGCTTTATCAAAATAGATCCTCAGACAGTTCCTGCTGGTCGTAATTTACACTCTGCTTGGGGTCTGATGGATGGTTAGGAGTTTATTCTTTACGATCTGTGCTTCTGTGCACTGATTTAAGCATTTGCCTCAGTTGCTTTTGACTGAATTTTTGGCTTCTTGCTTCCGCAGGTCCCTTTGAGTTTCCTCTGCTTGACCCAACGGTAGTCAGGTCACTGGTTAGGGAGCTTCAGGATACGTCTACCAAGTGGTCAGACTTCCCTTCTAGTCGGGTCAACAGAGCTAGATTTCCTGACCTGTTCGGGGCTTCTTTTCCTACTCCCATTTCAGCCAGCTTTGTAGGAGGTTTGGTTTCCATTTCCCTCCTTATTTTTACTGACTCACAGTTCAGCTTTGATTCCAGGAATCTTAATGTATACTCCTTTGATGTTTTTTGTTTTGTTTAGAATCGAGCGAGGAGGCTCCTATCTACCTTTCTACTTTCTAGTGACGCTAGAACCTCTGAGACCGTTCCCAAAATGCCAATTCAAAAGTCTTTTTGTAACAAGCCCAAACAGAACATGGCCACCGGTAGCTCGAGGACTCATGGCAGCACAGGAGACAAGTTCTCGGCAGGCTCCTTCAGACAATCAATCAAGGAGGTCCTCGATGATGGTTCCTCTCAACTCCCCCTGGTTATTGTTCCTCTTTCAGCGGTGAAAGAGGTTCCTAAAGCTGCTGAGAAGTCCAGGGAGGAGTCTGAGGCTGCCAGCTTTGAGACAAAAGGTAACGAGATGATCATTGCTACTGGTGAGGCCTCTAAAAGGCGTGCCCCGAGCCCTGCAAGATCCAAGGATGGTCAGGTTCCTGATCATTCCCCAAAGAGAGCCTGTACCGAGTCCAACGAGAGGAATTCGAGACCTGGCTCATCTAGGAGCAGCCAAGGCTCGTGGAACTTTGCCCACTCAGGTCCTAAATCAATTTTGGACAACGCTTGGGAGATACCGACATTGATGCGTCACTTGAAATAGATTGGTTGTGCTTTTCCCGCTATCTCTCAGCTATCGAATTAAGAAGGGTACCTGGATGTTGCTTATTGCTTCGGTCAGGTACCACGACTTGTCACTATACATATTCCTTTTTGTATATTTTTTTTACTCATGTCTTTACGTTTGACATTTTTGACGTAGCTAGCTAATGCTTTTAACAAGGCATTTTTAGGCTATGAGAACCAGATAAAAGGTTTTCCCAATACCAAAGAGCTCCAGGATGTGAAGGAAGCCTTTCAGGAGGCTAAGAATCAGTTAGACCAGTCGAGGCTGCTGTCTTAGAGGCTTGAGGCTCAGGTGGAGGAGCTCAAGTCTCAACTGCAGGCTTCGTATGAAAAGGTTAATGACTTGAAGATGGATGCTGATGTTAAGGGAAAGAGGGTAACTTTTCTGGAGAGTTCCAAGAAGACTCTGGAGGCTCAGGTGGAGGATTTGTCATCTGTAAACAGTGAAATGGCCAAGAACAAGGCCGTTGAGGTTCGTTTAGCAGTCCATCGTGGAAAGAAGGAGATCATGGGAGCTTATGAGAAGGTTCTAGTTAAGGTGAAAGAAAAGTTTGAAAAGAAGAAGGAAGAAAGCTCCCTTCAGATCCCTGTTCAAGAGATTCAAGCCAACATGGAACTTTTGGAAGACCTGATTTCCCAGGAAATTATGAATATTCAGGAGGAGCATGACAAGCTAGCTGCTCTTTTCCCGAAAGTCGAGGAAAAATACGAAAAAGCTCAGGCCTCAGATTCACAGTCAGCAAACTTCCCCTTCCTCAAATATAAGAGACCTCGGATGTCGATGTAACTTCCGTCGTGGTGGCTACTGGCCTATCCCGATCCGGTGAACATGGCTCCAACATTGGTATCATTGATGCAAGTGAGGTTTGTGACCAGAGCCTGGAGAGGCTTTTAAACCCTTTTTTTGTACTCGTTGCCTCGAGAGGCTTTTAAAATCTTTTGAACTTATTAGAATATGAAGCCTGAGGAGGCCTTTAAACCTGTTTCTTTTGGGGCATTTAGATGCCTCTTTTAATGTTAAGTATCTTTGGGTTATAAGTCGTCGTTAATTGGACCACTTACAGTTGGGCCTTGCTTTAAACCTTCGGATATATCGAATATGGGCCCTTAGGCCCAATCGGTCTAGGATCTAGCTCCTTCGTCTGTTTCAGGTTTCAAAATTTGTCAGGTGCCTGAGGTGTCTCCGATGACTTGATCGATGTCGAAGTGGTCATCGATCTCTGAAGAATTCAGGTTTCTGAAAACGTCATACTAGTTTGAGATCTTCTTGTAGTTAGACTCCTGAGATCCTAATCCTTAATGTCGGCTCTTGCAAAATGTTTATGCCTCGGGAGGTTTAATCAGGTGTCGACGTTCAAGGCTTCTCAGGTTTCTTGGAACCTTTCTTGACGTTGGGCTTTTAAGACTCTTAGGTTTCTAGGAACCTGATTTGGATGACAGGATTTTAAGACCTTTTAGGCTTCTAGAAACTTAATAGGATTTTAAGACCTTTAGGTTTCTAGGAACCTGTTTTTGATGCTAGGATTTTAAGACCTTTTAGGTTTCTATAAACCTGATTTTGATGATAGGATTTTAAGACCTTTTAGGTTTCTAGAAACATGATTTTGATGAAAGGATTTTAAGACCTTTTTGGTTTCTAGGAACCTGATTTTGATGATAGGATTTTAAGACCTTTTAGGTTTCTAGGAACCTGATTTTGATGATAGGATTTTAAGACCTTCTAGGTTTCTAGGAACCTGATCTTGATGATAGGATTTTAAAACCTTTTAGGTTTCTAGGAACCTGACTTTGATGATAGGATTTTAAGACCTTTTAGGTTTCTAGGAACTTGATTTTGATGATAAGATTTGATGAGAAATAATGCGTAAAGAGATATTTTATTCATTCTTCAGAACTGAATATATTACAACATGGAAGCTTATTTCAGATCTGATGTGGTCCGAGACCTGTTTATCAGGTATCTGACGATCGGAACCTATAGCTTTTGGATCGATCGTCTAGATTCCTGCGATTGCTTCGATTGAATCTGGTGTTTCTTCTGTGTGATGGGGACTGCGCTCATTGAGGGAGTTACCTATGTACCCTGCCAAGGGATCAAGCCTAACATAGTTCGATTTTTTCGATAGTACCTAGTGATAATATTTCTTGAGGTTCATGGCGTTCCATGATCGTATTTCTGGTACCCTTGTTCGTACCTGTATGAGCTTGAAGACTCCGGGTCGTACCATGTGGATGATCTGGTATGAACCTTCCCATTTGGTACCCAACTTCCCGGCGCCTCGTTGTTTGGTGTTATCGAAAACTTTCCGCAGGACCACGTCCCCCACAACAAGTTTCCGAGGCTTTACCTTGGAATTGTAATGTCGGGCCATTATCTGCTGGTAGTTTTGTATACGGATCATTGCCTGATCCCGGCGTTCTTCGATAAGGTCCAGGTTATCGAACAACAGCTGGTCATTTTCCTCGGGGTTAGGAGTACAGAGGCTCAATCGAAGACTTCCAACTGAGGTTTCGGCTAGGACTACAACCTCCATCCCATAAGCTAGAGAGAAAGGGGTCTCGTCTGTAGCTCTTCTTGGGGTAGTGCGACACACCCATAAGACCTCAGGTAACTTGTCCGACCAAGACATTTTGTTAGTTCCCAAGCGCCTTTTAAGGTTTGCTAGAATTGATTTATTAGTAGCCTCGACCTGTCCATTTCCTTTAGGGTATCGCGGTGTGGACATAGTTAGGCGTATGTTCGCAAAAGCCAATGAAATCGTCGGATATAAATTGGGACCCGTTGTCTGTTATGATTTCGTAGGGGACTCCATGGCGGCATATGATGTCTCGCCATATGAATCTTTCGACTTCGAATTTAGTTACTTGCTGGAGAGCCTCAGCTTCTATCCATTTGGTGAAGTAATCGGTCAAGACTAGTAGAAAACGCAGTTTCTGTTGTCCTTTCCCTGGTGCAACCAATGGTCCAACGACATCCATAGACCACCGCATGAAGGGGTAGGGTGCAGATATCAAGGATAACTTTTCATTGGCGGGTAAATGATCGGGGCATGCCTTTAGCATTTGTCGCACTGAGATGAGTATGTCTCGCAGTCTGCGATTATAGTGGGCCAAAAGTAACCTTGTCTTTTTATTCAGACGGCCAAAGCTTGGCCACCTGAATGGTTTCCGCACGATCCCTCATGTATCTCTTTCATGAGTTCAATGGTATCGGAGCCATGAACGCATTTTAGGTATGGTCCAAATACACTTCGTTTATAGAGATCGGAGTCGATTATGCAATAACTTGCGCTTAAAGCTTTCAGTTTTTGAGCCTCCCACCTATTGGGGAGGGGGGGCTATACCCTCCCGAATGTATTGCATAAAGGGAATTCTCCAATCTTCTCTTCCAAGTACTTTGTCGCGAAGAGATTCATGGGGTTCTTGTTATGGCTAGTTCTCACGCTCCGTGTCATCCTCTAGAATATTGTGAGCCTGGATCGTGCCCCCAGAGGTATTTACAGAGTCGGGCTCTGCAGAACCTAGGGTTTCTGAAATACCTTCGAAGTTTGGTATAGTAATCGGAGCAAGGGTCATGCCCCCAGGGTTATTTCGAGAACATGGTTCCGAAGATCCTTCGTTCTCGGAGGTACCTGTCGCACAGACGACTATATCTGGGTTATGGATTGTGCTCCCGGAGGTACGCCTCTTAAAGTTGCGGATCTTGGTTTTTGGGAACCAAAACGTTGTAAGAACTTTGGCAGGGGGTTATCCCAGGTAGTTGCAGTTGCTACTTACTCAGGACAACTAGCCTCCTGTTGTTCTTTCGTTTCGTTATCGATTTCAGCTTTCGTAGCTATATCGATGCTGGGTTTGTCTATACCTTCTACCGGTATGATGCGTTTAACAAGGGGATCGGATGTGGAGGCTAGAGCTGCTAAGGCGTCGGCGGAGGAGTTCTCTCCGCGAGGGATCCTCGTTAGTTTGAATTTATCGAGTTTTTTAGTGAAGTTACGGACGACCTCGTGGTATGCCCCCATTCTTTCGTCCCTTGTCTCGTATTCCCCGTGAAATTGGTTGGTCACTAGCTGGGAATCGTTGAACGCGTTGAGCTCTCGAATCCCGAGACTTATTGCTAATTTTAGGCCTGCGATTAGAGCCTCATACTCAGCTTCATTGTTCGAGGCGTTGAAGCCCAGTCTGTAAGACTGCTCAATTACTTCGCCTGCTGAAGAAGTAAGCCTTAAACCAACTCCAGAACCCTATCTCGAGGATGCTCCATCGTCGTGGAGAGTCCATTTCGGGGTTACCGATTCATCGAGATGTTCGGTGGCTAACTCGATAACGAAGTGTGCAAGGACCTGAGCTTTGGTCGTGGTTCGAGGTCTATACTCTATGTCATATTCGGTGAGCTCGATTGCCCACTTGGCCAGTCGTCCAGATTGGCTGGGACAATGTAGGACCGAGCGTAGTGGTTGTGAAGTCATTACGACGATTGGGTACGACTGGAAATAGGGTCGGAGCTTTCTGGTCGCGGTAACGACAGCTAAAGCTAGTTTTTCAATGGCAGGATACCTGGTTTCTGCGTCTACTAGACTTTTGCTAGTATAATAGACCAGTTTCTGCTCGTTTTGTTCCTCTCATATCAGTACGCCGCTGACGGCAGCTGGTGATACCGAGACGTACAAATACAGGGGCTCTCCTACCACTGGTTTTAAGAGTATGGGAGGTTCTGAAAGGTAAGCCTTCAACTGTCCGAAAGCTTCTTCGCATTTCTCATCCCATAGGAACTCCTTGTTATTTTTAAGAAGCTTGTAGAATGGGAGGCATTTGTCGGTAGATCTGGAGATGAATCGATTTAAAGCAGCGATTCGTCTGGTCAACCTTTGTACCTCACGAGTGGTTTTAGGTAACGGCATCTCGAGGAAAGTAGCTATTTGTTTTGGATTTGCCTCGATACCTCGTTCTATTACCAGATAACCGAGGAATTCCCCAGACGGTACCCTGAAGGTGCACTTGGCAGGGTTTAACTTCATATCGTATTTGTTTAGGATATCGAAGCATTCCTTGAGGTGGGACATGTAGTCCTTTACAACCAATGATTTGACCAGCATATCATCGATGTAAACGTCCATGGTTTTTCCGAGCTGTTGGGCGAACATCCTGTTGACAAGCCTTTGGTAGGTTGCTCCTGCATTTTTTAAACCAAAAAGCATTACTTTATAACAATAAGTCCCTCATTCTGTTATAAAAGCAGTTTTTTCCTGGTCCTCGGGATCCATCCCTATTTGATTGTATCCTGAGAAAGCGTCCATAAAGGATAACAGTTGGTGGCCATCCGTGGCCTCTACTAATCGGTCGATGTGAGGTAACGGGAAGCTGTCCTTTGGACAGGTTTTATTGAGATCGGTGAAGTTCACACATATTCTCCATTTCCCGTTCTTCTTTATGACTACGACCAAATTGACGAGCCAATTAGGGTACTGAACCTCCCGAATTGAACTGGCTTTTGTTAGTCTATCGACTTCATCATTAACCTCTTGAGCTTTCTTGAAGCCTAGCTTCCGCCGCTTTTGTTTGATCGGTTTGAAGGTGGCATCAACGTTTAACTTGTGATTGGTCACGCTTGAGTTGATCCCTTTCATATCATCGATAGACCATGCGAAGGTTCCGACGTTGCTTTTGAGGAACTGAACGAGCTTCCTTTTTATGTCCAATGATAGCTCAGAACCGATGTTCACACATCGTTCAAGGTTAGAGTCGTCAATGCAGATATGTTCGGTGAGGTTCCTAGGAGGACCCCGGATATTTTGTTGCATCTCCTTCTCCTCATGGATCTATAATTGCTACAAGGTGGATTCCTTAATAATTTGGAAGCCTCCCAAATAGCATACCCTGGACACTTTCTGGCTACCGTGCATCGTAGTTATCCCGTCAGGTGCCGGGAACTTCACGCACTAATGATAGGTTGAAGCTACCGCCCTAATTTTTTGAATCCAAGGCCTCCCTCGGATTGCGTGGAATAGAGTTGGTCGGTCTATGACCATGAAGTTGATCATTTTCATAACTCCGCAAGCTATGACTGGGAGTTTAACGGTTCCTAGCGAGGTAGCGGTCTCGCCAGAAAAACCGACAAGATTTTCCTTTTGCCCTGTAATCTAGTAGTCGTCTATCTCCATCCCTTTTAGGGCATTATAGAAGATCAGATCGACAGAGCTCCCGGTGTCGATCATTAGCTTGGGCACTTTGTATCCAACTACGTTAAGGGTGACGACTAGTGCGTCGTCGTGGGGCTTGTCGAGATCGAGGGTCTTGCTCTTCCAAAAGGATATTTTGGTGTTAAGTTCCTGAGGTGGAGGCTTCGCCTTAGAGGTAGACTCGGCCTTTCGTAGGTGCCCTTTTACTGCGTTCACGGAGTCTCTGCAGACTTCAGATCCTCCGAGAATATAGTCGATCCTTGATTCTGGGCGAAGCTGGCCTGGAGGCTTGCTTAGAAAGGCAGCTATCGTTCCTTCAAGAATAGGTTTGGGAGCCTCAAACCTGAGACTTTTCCCTTGGGCGAACTTCCCTAAGATCATGTCGATCCTCTTCTTAGGTGATGGGGGCGGTGAATCGGTTTTCTTTTCTGGCGACCTGTTTCGCTTTGGGGATGTGTCCCTAGGGCCCTTTTTCTGGAAGGGCAATGGTTTCCTGAGGTCTACGTTTTTATTTCCCCGGCCGCGAATTTAGTAGCCAGTTGGCATTGGAGGTCCCAACATTCCTCGGTGGAATGGCCCTTCCGGTCATGATAAGAGCAAAACTTGCTTTCGTCGTAGGCCTTGGTCCAAGGGGCCTTGCTTGTCATGGAAACAGGTTTCTCCTATTGCGCTTCCTCGACAGCATAGGAGTGCTCCCCTTGGATATGGTTACTACGAAGGTTACCTTTTCTAGGTGGCCCCCTTCCATCTTGGTGGTCCAAAGTGATGAATTGGGATGCTCTATGTAACGCATCATCGATAGTCGGTGGAGGATTAATAGTTAACTCTGACCAAAACTCCGATCAGTACCAGAGACCTTTTCGTAGGGCTTATATAGCTACCTGATCGTTAGGGTTCGAGAGTTTGGTTCTGATTACCCGGAACTTGTCGATGTAGGCTCGAAGCGAATCATTTACTCCTTGCCTAATTTTCCACAGGTCGGCTTTAGAAGCCTGCTTCACAATATGGGTCGAGTAGTGTTTTATAAAAGCATTCGACAGCTGATCAAAGTTATCTATTGAATTAGGTTCGAGTCCTGAAAACCATTCGAGAGTTGTTCCTATTAGGTTTTCGGCGAAGGTTCGGCAGTAGCCTGCCTCGCACTCGTCCCGAGTGAAGTGAGATTTGACGATTGCTAATCTAAAGGCTCTCAAATGAGCTTTAGGGTCGAAGGTTCTATCGTATTCAGGGATACACAGTTTTCTTGTATCTCTGATATAAGAATTCGCAATCCTGTCAGTGAACAGGGTACCTCTGGTTTCCTCAAGAATGCTCTCGATTTCGGGAGCTGAGCTGGTGACCCTATGAACCCGGGCATTGAGTCTTTGGAGAGTTGCTTGAGTTTTCTCCATATACCTTCGAATTGCTTCTGGTCCTTCCAAAGGGAGGACAGCTAAGTCTTTAACAGGTATCGGGTTGGCTGGTTCTTGACGGAACCAAGCCTGTTCACGGCCCCAGGTAACGGGAGAGTTCGGTATCTCTCTGGCTCCAGGGTCCCCTGGTTGATGCTGCGCAACTTGGAGACTTGGGTCGGCCGCAGCTGTTGCACGCGGTCGTCCCTGAGCTCCTTGATCAAGAGAGGTGTTTTGAGCCAGGTGGACTGACGCTGCGGTCCTGCCAATAGACGGTATTGTGGTGTCTCTTTTGGAACCAAAAGTAGGTGGCGGAGGAGGTAACTGAACGATTTGCCCAGGCGCCTGGTCGTGGACCTGATGAGGTCTCGAGCTCATGCTTTCGTCACTTGTCCCCGTTGCTATGGTAGCTGGTGGGTTAAATTCTTGGAGTATTCCTGTGACAAGTGTTTGGAAAGGAGGTCCTTGCCTGTCAGGTGTCGAATCCTCGGGGAAATACTCTAAATGACCACGAGGAAAGGACGGGCCAGCGGCGAGATCTCTGAAGGTTACCCCTGAGGTTCGTCGCTGTAAAGGTTGCGGCGACAAAGCCTGAGGTCTTGCTGCCTCTTCGATTTGTTGTTGCCGTGAGGCCAGCTGCTGGACCAGGCGTTCGTTCTCTTGGGTTCTGTGCACCAACTGTAGCATCATCTGGCGGATCTCGGAGAGTTGGTTCGACATCTGAACAGAAGCTAATGCAGAAGGTTGAGATCCGTCAGAAGCCTGCGTTGGGGATCTCCGAGGACAAGAGGCCTTGAATTTTGGTCATTGGAAAGACCGCGAGAGGCTATTCCAATGCTCGAAGGATCAATTAGGGTTCTCGTGGAGGACTGGGGTCCTTCTCGTAGGTTAGGTCGGTGAGGCTCTACGGCGGGGGATCTGAGCCTCCGCGATTCGGTGAGCTTGAGCTCTGATCGACCGATGAAGAGTCAGGTTACACGAAACCTTGGTTGCTTGAGTCCATCTCAAGATCACGGAGTCAGGGATTCGATTGCTTCGTCCCCACAGGCGGTGCCAAAATGTGGATACAGAATCCAACACTTAGAATTTATACAAGTTTGAGAGTGACGAAGGCTCTACGGGAGGAATCTCGTTAGGATCGGAAGATATTCAATGAGGTTTATGTATTGATTCTTTAGGAGGTTTTACAAATGACTTGATAACAGCGATAGATTGATAAGAAAAAGCGACCTTTACAAAGAATGAATTGTGGGAAATATAAATTATCTAAGTAATTTTCAATGAGGAATCCCAGAGCCCGCCTCTGCCGTTTCCTCCCCTCCTTTTATACATGTTCCGCCTTTCTCTTGACTCCTTGAGTCTCCGATATCTCCTCCTCCGTTCTCGGAACCAACGAGCTCCATTTCTCTAGTCTCCTCCTTTTTTTCGCTAACAACCTTTGACCGAGCTTCTCCTTTAGACGTGAGTCCCCTTCAACCACTTTTAGGCCGGAGCTCTTTCCTTAGTGGGCCTGATACGCGAATAAGGCTTTGGTTGACTTATCTTATGAAGAAGGCTGCTCCGAGTAGAGCCTTGTTGCTCCAGTTAGCTTCCCTAATACGAAAATAGCTCCATACTGTTTGATATGGGCCTATCAGGCCTCATTCTCCTTTGACGGGATCTGGCACCAACACCTACCACTTCAAAAAAGAAACCATCATCTTCCATCCAAAAGGGTCCGGACGGCTAGATGATCATTCTGAGAACTACATGCTTTGATCGCCGAAAATATAATAAATAAATCTTGAATCACCTTAGATCCAGAGACATGTATTCATATTGTAAAATATCTGAACGCTTTTCAGACTAATAAAATGTCTCTTCATAGTTGATATTTCTAAACATCAATTTCAGGTTCTCGAAAACCTGCTTATCTAAAGGTCTTAAAATCCTACAAACAACCTCAGGTTCCCAGAAACCTAATTATCTAAAGGTCTTTAAATCCTATAAACAACCTCAGGTTCCCAGAAACCTGATTATCTAAAGGTCTTAAATTCCTACAAACAACCTCAGGTTCTCAAAAACCTGATTATCTAAAGGTCTTAAAATCCTACAAACAATCTCAGGTTCCCAGAAAACTGATTATCTAAAAGTCTTATAAATCCTATAAAATCTCAGGTTCCTGAAAATCTGATTATTCGAAGGTTCTAAAATCCTTATGCAAAATTCAAGTTCCCAGAAATCTGGTCATCAATAAGTCCTAATATCATTTTCGGATGAACCGAAACCTGATCCACAAAAGGCTTTGGAAAGGGCCCATACCACACAAAACTTGAAGAGTCAATTTCAAAATACAAGTACCCCGAAACCTAATCGAGCAAAGTCTTCCAGAAAATGATTCCCCAGAATGACTTAGAGTTTTCACCAGTATTCAATCAACAGAAGTCTCACGGTAGGAGGTCCCGAGAACTGATGAAACATGGTCACAAACTTGGAAAATCTGAGATGATCATTAAAAGAATCATCTGAAACCTAAAGTCCTGACACCCGAGCCAGAAAGCTAAAAAGCTATATAAAATATTAATTATTCTAAAATCTTGGAAACTGTGAAGCATTGAAACAAAAGCTAAAACACAAGATTAAGATTTCAAACTAGAGTTTAAAGGCCTCTCCACGCTCCAAGTCTAAAAGGAGTTTAAAGGCCTCTCCAGGCACTAAGTCTTAAAGATTTAAAATCCTCCCCATGCTATCCAAGAAATCCAAAATAAGCCTTAGTAGACATTAAGTTTAAAATCAAACAACAAAAAGATTAAAGTCATCAAACGATCATTCTTCTTGAGCTCCAGCCTCTTGATCTTCAGTCCCCTTCGATACTTGTTCACGGATTCTCTCAGTATCCACCACTCCAAGGTTAGATCCATACTCACCTGACCTATTCTGGTTAGCAACCTCTAACACTTAGGCAACATGAACCTTGGAACCCTCAGAGATCTGGGGAAGAGGAAGCTTGCTCATCGAGAAGTCAAAAACCTGAGATAAGCCCCAATTAGTTATAGCTTTCGGAAGCAACGCTACCAACCGTTCATGCTCTGCTTGGAAACTTATGATCTCCTTTGAAATGAGGCTGGTGAGAAGCTCAATATTGGCTTGGATCTCTTGGACATAGATCTGGGCACTAACTTCCTCTTTTTCCTCTGAAATTTATCCTTAATCGTAGCCAGAATCGCCTCGTAAGCATTCACCATCTCTCTCTTCCCTCTCCTTACAGCTAGACGAACCTCATTGGTGTTGTTCTCGATAAGCTCTTTATTGACCCCCACTAGGTCAAGAACCTGAGCATCAACAGTCTTCTTGGCGCTCTCCAAAGTAATAATCTTGTTATTCTTGACCCGAAGATCCAGTCTTAGGTCTGCATTCTTCCCATTCAACGAATCCACATGGGACTTCAGCTCCTCCACCTAAGTGTGGAGTCCTGCGGCTTGAGACTTGAATCGGTCAAGCTGAGCTTTAGTCTCTAGGAAGGTTGACTTGACATCCTCCAATTCTTTGGAATCAGGAAAATTAGGGAACTGATCCTCATAATCAAGAAACGATTTGTTGAAGGCATTCACTAACTGGATAAGTTCAAGAAACATTAGAAACTTAAAGATGATTTGACTTAGCTCTACCAAAATGATCAAGAAACCTGCGTATCTGGCCTAGGTGGTATGCCACGTCTACATAGCCCCTGTTGTTGGATAGACTATTGATAGCCGGAAAAGAACATCCCAAATGTTTCATGTGATGCATTAACGTAGCCATACTCCAGTCATTGTCCAGCATAGACCCAAGCTTGGAATGAGTAAATCTCCAAGAACATTGACTGCTTCTTGGGGTTGAAGGAGCAGATTTATGGGCTTTATCGCTGGAATCAGATNAGCCCCGTCCCCCCCCCCCCCCGACCTTTGGAGGTTACTGGGCTAGGTTCACGATTGCGGGGGAGTTTATCATCAGCAGCGGTCAAAGACCTTCCGGCAAGAACAATATCAAGGCCACCAGTTGGGACATCCATTACCTCTTTCCCAAAAGCCTGGGAGAGGTCCCTTACAATTGTTATAGGAGCCACAGCCTGAGGCCCCCTCGATGATCCATCATTGATGACCTCTCTGGTGGTGCCTCTAAAAGAACCAGCTGGAACCTTATCACTGGTACTACCGCGGGAAGGAGAGCTCCCAGATTATTTCCTTGTTTAGATTTGGCTTCCATCGATCGAAATGACGGTTGGAGGGGCATATTTCCTACTGTTTTAGAGGTGCTAGCTCCAGTCGAAACCTCAATAGGGGCTGCTTCTCTTGAAACTGTTTACAAAAATATATATATA
>OVAN01008294.1:0-18381 GCA_900406275.1 Anastatica hierochuntica | reverse complement strand
AAATTTTATAACCTACACATATCACATTAAAACATACCATAAAATAATCTACTCAACATTAAAACATGCACAAATCAAATTAGGGAAATAATTTAAAAACAAAATTGAAATACAAAAACAGCACATAAAATAACAAAACACGTACAAAAACAACATCACAAAAACTAAACATAAAAACACGTACCCGCGCGTAGCGCGGGCATTGGCCTAGTAAGAATTAATATATCCTCGCGAAACGATATTTTAAAAGTATATAACCCTTCTTCCCATAAATTTATTAAATAAAAATAACTTGGAAAAGAATGAGTACAAATAAATTTACAATTGTTCTCCCACACATATTCATGGGCTAAGAGTAACAAACTAACAACTAATGTTTGGGAAAGTAATAATAACTAAAAAGAAAAGATATTAATAATCACGTTACTTATAAATATTATTATTTTTTCACCAACTGGATCCACAAGATCTTATCATAACCAAATAATTTTATTACGCAGAACAACAAGACTTCAATGTCGATTGACATTTGAATGTGGGGACGGTACATTAGTTATACAGTCTTAACAGTGAATTACTCCCCAATCATACTTTATCGATTTTAATTGATTTAAAAGTCTTAGCAACCTTTCTTTTTTCTTTTTTACTCTTTGTTTCATATTTTCCCCAACATCACATGTTTTGTGACTGTGCCTAGAACCAAAATAATATTTTTAAATCTTTTCTTTTATACTCATCTCCTATGTAATAAAAATTTTTATGTGAGTATTTAAATTTTAACTCCAAATATTTTTGTCAATTAATTACTATTATTTTTTCCTGATTCTTATGAGATCCATTTATATAATTTTATAATTAATAAATTAACAAAAAACAAGATGAACGATTTATTAAGAAACTAGTACAATATTTATCGTAATAATATAGATGAGGAACAATTTCAACCAAAATTTGTTCAATTTATCCCTCTCCTTGAAGAAAGTTTTGCTTATTAAATCAATTAATGAAAAATAAATTTAGATAGAGCTAATATGTTTTTATTTCATAGTTTAGGCTTTTGTATATTTTCTCAATAACAACATGTATTAAGTATTTTCAAATTTTAAGTTTTAATACTAACCAAAATGCAAGTTAAAACTACATTTCAAAATGTTTATATTTAAAATAAAAATCACAGCTACTACATCTTTTGATAACGATCAAACTTTTATTAATTTTGAAAGAAACAACCATTTTTTCCACGACAAAAATTCTTTACAACCAGAAATCTTTAAAGTCTACCATCACAGCCTACAATCACACCTCCTACCAATCAGACCATTGTATCAAATTCGACTGGAGAATATTACTTCCTCAGCTTTATAAAAAATGTCGTTTAAGAGTGTCTCGTTACATTTTCAATGCAAATTTCCGATTTTTATCTCACGATTTTAATATATTAAGAGCAATCAAAAGATTTTAATCGTTTTTTAATTTTTTTTACGCCATCGTTTTTTAATTTATGTAAAAGTGTGATAATGACACGGGAGTATTATTTAAAAGAGAAATTCCCTTAGATAGCACACTTTTGTGTTTTTTTGCCACATGTAGCATACAAGCCCAAAATTTCCAAACATAGCATATTTAACACACGGTATACCGAAAATGCCCCTGTCTAATTTTGGGTTTAGGGTTTAAGATTTAGGGTTTAGGGTTTAGTGTTTAGGGTTTAGGGGTAGAAAAAATGAGAACCTTAAGCCATATTTTAAAAATGGTCAAGGGTAAAATGGTCATTTTAACATTTTAAAAATGCTAAACGTGGAAAACCCAAAACCACCTGCTAAATGTGTCCAAAAAAATGAAAAAATACGCTATATTTGAGAATTGTCCTATAAAAAATCCAAACAAATAATGTGATTAAAGCTCTCTCTTTCCTCTATAAATATAAATCTCCCCTTTCTTAAGAAAACGTATCACCCTCACAAAACTCTCCCTAGCCGCCACCTACCATCCGCCGCCTCACTCCGCCGCGCGCGATTGTCTTGTGGCCGCCACGGTCTTCTTTTTACTTTTAAATTCTCGACTCTGTTTCACGAGTATAATCTGTATTCATCGTTTATCATATCCTACAAAGTCGTGAATTTCCCCTGTTTTCTCGTAACAAATCTGGAAAAAAACACAAGCTTGATCCACAGAAAAAAATGGCGGCGGCTTCCTCTACCTCTGTTCTCGATCTCCGAACCAAACAGTTGTTTCCGATCCGATCTGTAAGAACCTCCAACGTGGTTGCTTCTCAATTGGCCGTCGCGCCTGGGCTCAGTCGCAGAAGAGCATGCACCGTGAAGAAACTAGCGTCTTCCTCTTGTTCCGATAAGCCTTTCATGGGTGCCCGGATGCGGAGATCCGGATCCGAAACGCTCCAGTTATGGAGATCGGACGGTCCTGGAAGATCTCCGAAGCTTCGAACGGTTGTACGGTCGTCGTTATCAGGTGTTCCAGAGAAGCCTCTGGGTCTCTACGATCCTTCCTTGGATAAAGACTCTTGTGGAGTCGGTTTCGTCGCCGAGTTGTCCGGCGAGACAAGCCGCAAAACGGTACTATATACATATATATTTATAAACTAGACAATCTCTCAGTGTAGTGTTTGTGTTATGATGAGATAGATTTGGTGATTACAGGTGACTGATTCGTTGGAGATGTTGATACGGATGACTCATAGAGGAGCTTGTGGTTGTGAGAGTAACACTGGCGACGGCGCTGGGATTCTCGTCGGTCTGCCTCACCATTTCTATGCAGAGGTATCTTCCAAAATTTCTCCACATCAATCCAAAAAAATATCTCTTTCTTTTTTTTTTTGTATTAATCCGTTTGTCTGAAATTGATTTGATGTTTGTTTATATTGGTCTAAACAGGCTGCAACAGAGCTCGGCTTTGTGCTTCCTCCTGCTGGAGAGTATGCTGTTGGTATGTTCTTCATGCCAACTTCCAAGAGCCGCAGAGAAGAAAGCAAAACTGTTTTCACCAAGGTCTGTTTCATTATCTTTTTTACACTAATTTGTTCAATTTTAGGACCTTGATGTATAGTTTCTTCTTTTTTTTTCTGTGTGTGTGCACGTGTAGGTTGCTACTACACTTGGGCATACAATTCTTGGATGGAGATCAGTTCCTACCGATAATTCTGGTTTGGGAAAGTCTGCTTTGCAGACTGAGCCTGTTATTGAGCAAGTTTTCCTTTCTCCTACAGCTAAATCAAAAGTTGACCTTGAGCAACAGGTTTTTTTTTTTTATTTTAAACATTGAAAATCAGTCATGTATTCAGCTATTTGATATTTTAGCTTGTTTATGACATTTTGTATTGATAAACTTATGTTTGGACAGATGTATATCCTTAGAAGGGTTTCAATGGTTGCTATCCGGGCTGCACTGAACCTTGAACATGGCGCCATGAAGGACTTTTACATTTGTTCTTTATCGTCTCGGTATGTAGTTACTTCAGTTACGAATTACATGTTTGTTTTGGGTAACGCAAATTCTAATTTAAACTAATTTTGGTTTTCAGGACGGTTGTCTACAAGGGACAATTGAAACCTGATCAGCTGAAAGATTATTATTACGCGGATCTTGGGAGTGAAAGGTTTACGAGCTACATGGCCCTGGTAAATATATTTTCTATTCACAATCTCTATTTTTATGCTGACTCCATGCTCCAAAACAGCATGGGAACCAATGGGGGTAACCAAGGAGATGCGAGGTTGAGGAATGACTTCTGAGGCATTGAAGTTTGAATGATCTCTTAAGTTCCTCCAAACCCTTGATAAGTATTTTAATTTGGATGCTGGTGAGTCGGTAAATCAAAACTGTCAAGTGAGTCCGTTGCCTTGATATGTCTGATCAGTTATCTTAGGCTGAATTATCACAGAGAATAAAATTCTGTTGGTTAAGGTAGTTAGCATTTCTGCAACATAAAAACTACCCTCACTGTATGCTGTCGGAGTTTTGTCTAAGACTACGTGGTAAAATTTTCAGTTGCATACGTACATGGTTTCATGTTTTATAACTAACGATGGACTATGCTCGGTTTACATGTTTTATTGTTTAGGTCCACTCTCGGTTCTCTACCAATACATTTCCTAGCTGGGATCGTGCTCAGCCTATGCGTGTTCTGGGCCACAATGGGGAAATTAATACGCTTAGGGGAAACGTGAACTGGTATGTTGTAAGATTAACCATATGTTTTAACTGTTGTAGAATGCCTTGAAGAGACCTGTTTGGTGCCTTAGCTAGAAAAATTATGGTTTGTGTGCCTCATGTTCGCTTCCCGTACTTCATTCATTTTTTTTGAATACATGTACACAGGATGAGGGCACGTGAGGGTCTGCTAAAGTGCAAGGAACTGAAATTATCAAAGAAGGATTTGTCGAAGCTTCTACCTATTGTGGACGTTAGCTCTTCCGACTCGGGTAACTTTCAATCTTTTCAATTGTATGAAGTGTAAGCCTAAATGTGGTTAATGCGGACTTGTGTCATGTTTCTGTATTGTCTTGTTAACCTTGCCAGGTGCATTTGATGGTGTTCTTGAGCTTCTTGTCCGAGCTGGCAGAAGTCTTCCCGAAGCTGTTATGATGATGATCCCTGAAGCATGGCAGAATGACAAAAACATAGATCCAAGCAGGAAGGCGTTTTATGAATACTTATCTGCCCTAATGGAGCCTTGGGATGGACCTGCTCTCATATCATGTAATAACTATTCTGAAATTTTACACAAATTCTCTGAAATTGTACAGAAGTTTCCTACCATTTTTATTGTATGCTTTTTTTAGATTTGATATAACTCTCTATTAAATGTTTTCCAGTTACTGATGGTCGCTACTTGGGTGCCACTTTGGATCGTAATGGACTTCGCCCTGGTAGATTCTACATAACCCATAGCAGAAGGGTTATCATGGCTAGTGAAGTTGGCGTAGTGGATGTACCACCCGAAGATGTGATGAGGAAAGGAAGACTTAACCCGGGCATGATGCTGCTAGTCGATTTTGAGAAGCATATTGTTGTTGATGACGATGCCTTGAAGCAACAGTATTCACAGGCAAGGCCTTACGGTGAGTGGCTTAGAAGGCAAAAAATTGAACTTAAAGACATCATTGAGTCAGTTTCGGCAAATGAACTGTCTGCTCCTCCAATTTCTGGGGTTGTACATGTAAGTTGTCATCAGTAAACCATTAATCACATATAATAGAACTTTTAGGTACCTTACTATTGGTTGTTTAACCTTTGTCCTTGAAACCTAGGCGTCTAATGATGATGACTCAATGGAGAGCATGGGCATTCATGGTTTATTGTCTCCGCTAAAAGCCTTTGGGTATGTTTCTTGTGTACTTCCTAAAGTGTATTGATCTGTTCTTCTCTGTAATTTATCTCATTTATGACCTATGTATGCAGATATACAGTTGAGGCCTTGGAAATGTTGCTCCTTCCAATGGCTAAAGATGGCACTGAAGCACTTGGTTCTATGGGAAATGATACTCCTCTTGCTGTAATGTCAAACAGGGAGAAATTATGCTTTGAGTACTTCAAGCAAATGTTTGCTCAAGTAACAAACCCTCCAATTGATCCTATCCGTGAGAAAATTGTTACTTCAATGGAGTGCATGATTGGTCCAGAAGGTGATCTTACTGAAACAACTGAAGAGCAATGTCACCGTCTGTCCCTAAAAGGTCCTCTTTTGACCATCGAAGAGACCGAAGCAATCAAGAAAATGAATTACCGAGGCTGGCGGAGTAAAGTTCTCGATATGACTTATCCAAAAGAAGAAGGTACAAAAGGGTTGGAGAAGACCCTTAATCGAATTTGTGCTGAAGCAAACGAAGCGATAAAGGAGGGCTACACGTTACTGGTTCTGTCTGATCGAGGTAATTATTTGAATTCCTTGTAAAGTTTGACACTAGGATCTGTAAGTGTATATCCATCTCTGCCCATTCTTTG
The DNA here is from genome assembly GCA_900406275.1 of Anastatica hierochuntica. NCBI lineage: Eukaryota > Viridiplantae > Streptophyta > Magnoliopsida > Brassicales > Brassicaceae > Anastatica > Anastatica hierochuntica. The sequence goes on along the minus strand of OVAN01008294.1, from coordinate 12,420 downwards.
CCATGCTCTTACTTTTTCTGATGTCTTGACTATTTAGCTTTCTCTGCAACGCGTGTTGCTGTGAGCTCACTTTTGGCTGTTGGCGCGGTTCATCACCACCTGGTTAAGACACTTGCACGCACTCAAGTTGGTTTGGTAGTGGAATCTGCTGAACCACGTGAAGTGCATCATTTCTGCACACTTGTTGGATTCGGAGCAGATGCTATTTGCCCATATTTGGCCGTAGAAGCCATTTGTAGATTGCAGGTGGATGGCAAGATACCACCAAAATCTAATGGGGAATTCCATTCCAAACAAGAGCTGGTCAAGAAGTATTACAAGGCAAGCAACTATGGAATGATGAAGGTTCTTGCCAAAATGGGAATTTCTACTCTTGCCTCATACAAGGGTGCTCAAATATTTGAAGCTCTTGGGCTTTCATCTCAAGTCATTGAGAAGTGTTTTGCGGGTACTCCTAGCAGAGTGGAAGGAGCAACATTTGAGATGCTTGCACGAGATGGTCTTCAACTACATGAGATGGCCTTTCCATCCCGTGGCTATGCCCCTGGAAGTGCAGAAGCCTCGGCACTTCCCAACCCTGGGAACTACCACTGGAGGAAAAATGGGGAAATTCATCTTAATGACCCTCTAGCGATTGCAAAATTGCAAGAGGCAGCACGAACTAACAGTGTGGCTGCCTACAAGGAATACTCGAAGCGTATCAATGAATTGAATAAGCAAAGTAATTTGCGCGGGCTAATGAAGTTCAAAGAATCAGATGTAAAAATTCCATTAGATGAAGTGGAGCCGGCGAGTGAAATTGTTAAGAGGTTTTGCACTGGTGCTATGAGCTATGGATCAATTTCACTGGAAGCGCATACAACTCTTGCAGTGGCTATGAACAAGCTTGGAGGAAAGTCAAATACAGGTATTACTTGTTTTTCGTAAGGTTTTTGTATTTGCCTTGTTCTTTAAGAAAACATAGTAATATACCACTATGATTTGCTGAAGGTGAGGGAGGGGAACTGCCATCCCGTATGGAGCCTCTTCCAGATGGTTCAAGGAACCCTAAAAGAAGTTCCATCAAACAAATTGCTAGCGGAAGATTTGGAGTTTCAAGCTACTATCTGACAAATGCTGATGAGTTGCAGATAAAGATGGCTCAGGTACCTTTGTATATATAACTTGACCCAATGTTCTCTTATTTTCATGCATTTTGCGTATCATTGGGTTCCCCTTAGTTGTGAAATTTTTTGTTACGGCATCATGTTCATAATAAATAGTGCTGTTTGCACTCATTATTTGTAGGTGCTCATCAAAAAATTTCTTGAATAGTGCATAAATATATTGATACTGTTGTAAATTTCTTACTACTTTCTTTATTGCCAACAGGGTGCCAAACCTGGGGAAGGAGGGGAACTACCTGGCCATAAGGTCATTGGAGACATTGCAATCACCCGAAATTCCACCGCTGGTGTGGGACTAATCAGCCCACCTCCTCATCATGATATCTACTCTATAGAGGATCTTGCCCAGCTAATTCACGATCTTAAGGTTCACTTTCATGCTTTCTCAATTCTTACGTTACCTAGTGGCATTGCCCCTATGTACGCCTTTCATTTTTTTTATGTAACATCCTTTACTCTTTATCACATGTAGAATGCCAATCCTGGGGCCCGTATTAGTGTAAAACTGGTGTCGGAGGCTGGTGTTGGAGTGATTGCTAGCGGTGTAGTGAAGGGCCATGCTGACCATGTTCTGATTGCAGGTCATGATGGAGGTACTGGTGCATCTCGCTGGACCGGTATAAAAAATGCTGGTCTCCCCTGGGAACTGGGTCTAGCTGAGACACACCAAACTCTTGTTGCAAATGACCTTCGTGGCCGTACTGTTCTTCAGACAGACGGTCAGCTGAAAACTGGCAGAGACGTCGCTGTTGCTGCGCTTCTTGGTGCAGAAGAGTTTGGTTTTAGCACTGCACCTCTTATTACACTCGGGTGTATCATGATGAGAAAGTGCCACAAGAACACCTGCCCTGTGGGAATCGCTACTCAAGATCCAGTTCTCCGTGAAAAATTTGCTGGGGAGCCTGAACATGTTATTAATTTCTTCTTTATGCTTGCTGAGGAAGTGAGGGAGATTATGTCGGGACTTGGTTTCCGAACTTTAACTGAAATGATTGGTCGCGCAGATATGCTTGAACTTGACAGCGAAGTTGTCAAGAACAATGACAAGCTAGAAAATATTGACCTCTCTCTTTTGCTCAGACCTGCTGCTGAGATTCGTCCTGGGGCTGCTCAGTACTGTGTTCAGAAACAAGATCACGGCTTAGACATTGCTTTGGATCAAGAGCTCATTGCATTGTCTAAATCTGCTCTAGAGAAATCTCTTCCGGTGTATATCAAAACTCCTATCTGCAATGTTAACCGTGCTGTTGGGACAATGTTGAGCCATGAGGTAACCAAACGCTACCACTTGGCTGGGCTACCAAAGGATACAATTCATATCAAGTTCACTGGTAGTGCTGGGCAGAGTCTTGGAGCCTTCTTGTGTCCTGGAATAACACTAGAACTTGAGGGTGATAGCAATGACTATGTTGGAAAAGGGCTCTCAGGAGGTAAAGTGGTTGTCTACCCTCCAAAAGGAAGCAGCTTTGATCCAAAAGAAAACATTGTTATCGGTAACGTAGCACTATATGGGGCCACTAGTGGTGAAGCTTACTTTAATGGGATGGCTGCTGAAAGGTTCTCTGTTCGTAATTCTGGTGCCAAAGCCGTCGTCGAAGGTGTTGGTGATCATGGTTGTGAGTACATGACTGGTGGTACTGTCGTGGTGCTTGGGAAGACTGGTAGAAATTTCGCTGCTGGTATGAGTGGCGGTATTGCGTATGTCCTTGATGTGGATGGAATGTTCCACACTAGATGCAACCTTGAATTGGTTGATCTTGATAAAGTTGAAGATGATGATGACAAAATGACGCTCAAAATGATGATCCAGCAACATGAACGACATACAAACAGCCAACTTGCTCAACAAGTTCTTGCAAACTTTGAGAATTTGCTTCCAAAGTTCGTCAAGGTTTTCCCAAGAGATTACAAACGTGTTTTGTCAGCCATGAAACACGAAGAGGTCTCGAAGAGAGCAATTGAGCGTGCTTCTGAAGAAGCTGACGAGATGGAAGAAAAAGAACTCGAGGAGAAGGACGCATTCGCAGAGCTAAAGAACATGGCAGCTGCCTCTTCAAAAGAGATGTTAGGGAACGGAGTTGCCGCTGAAGCTCCAAAGAAACCTTCTCAAGTAGATGATGCTGTTAAACACCGTGGTTTTATTGCTTATGAGCGTGAAGGAGTCCAGTACAGGGATCCCAATGTTCGCCTTAATGACTGGAACGAAGTCATGGAGGAATCAAAACCCGGGCCGCTCCTAAAAACTCAGTCTGCTCGTTGCATGGACTGTGGAACTCCATTCTGCCACCAGGAGAACTCTGGGTGTCCCCTCGGTAACAAGATCCCTGAATTCAATGAACTTGTCTACCAGAACAGATGGCAAGAAGCCTTGAATCGTCTACTTGAGACAAACAACTTTCCAGAATTTACAGGGCGAGTATGCCCTGCCCCTTGTGAAGGTTCTTGTGTTCTTGGAATAATTGAGAACCCTGTTTCGATCAAAAGCATCGAATGTGCTATTATAGATAAAGCCTTTGATGAAGGGTGGATGGTACCAAGGCCCCCTCTCAAGAGAACAGGGTATTCTTCTAAATCTGTTTTCTTCTTAGCAAACTATTTATCTTATTTTCAAAGGTTTTAAGTCTCACTTGCATTACATCTTTATGGTTAACTAGAGTTTACATGCTTCTGCTGCTTGTTGGGTTTGCAGGAAGAAAGTTGCTATAATTGGAAGTGGACCTGCTGGACTGGCTGCAGCTGACCAGCTGAACAAAATGGGCCACTTTGTAACTGTGTATGAGCGCTCTGACAGAATTGGTGGACTTATGATGTATGGAGTCCCAAACATGAAGGCTGATAAAATTGACATAGTCCAACGTCGGGTCAATCTAATGGCCGAAGAAGGTATCAACTTTGTGGTCAATGCCAATATTGGAAAAGACCCGTCTTACTCCCTTGATGGACTAAAGGAGGAGAATGATGCCATCATTCTTGCTGTTGGTTCCACAAAACCGAGGTAATTTTTAGGAAACAATTTCCTATTAATCTTACCAGAAGTTGAAACAGATCGTTGTGAACCAACTGAAATATTGTTGGGGTAACTGTTGCAGAGATCTTTCAGTGCCCGGTCGTGATCTATCTGGTGTTCACTTTGCCATGGAGTTTCTTCATGCAAACACCAAAAGTTTGCTTGATAGCAATCTTGAGGATGGCAATTACGTTTCTGCAAAGGGGAAAAAGGTTGTCGTTATTGGTGGAGGTGATACAGGCACAGATTGCATAGGAACGTCCATCCGTCATGGATGCAGCAGCATTGTCAACTTGGAGCTTCTTCCTCAGCCGCCTTCAACAAGAGCTCCTGGAAACCCTTGGCCGCAGGTTTGTTTCACATCTCCAACAAATTTCTGAGTAAGCTTGGTTATTGTTGATTGTAATGAGCTTCCTTGTATTCCTGCGAATACAGTGGCCTCGTGTATTCCGTGTTGACTACGGACATCAAGAAGCATCCACCAAATTCGGAAAAGACCCAAGAACCTACGAGGTCTTGACCAAGCGGTTTATAGGAGATGACGATGGAAACGTGAAGGGGCTTGAAATTGTTGGAGTCAGTTGGGAGAAGGACGAGAATGGGAGGTTCAATTTCAAGGAAATTGAAGGTTCCGAGGAAATAATTGAAGCAGATCTCGTTTTCTTGGCCATGGGTTTCCTTGGACCCGAGCCAGTAAGTGATTTCCAAATCTATACCCCGTTGATTCTACATTTGTGGGCCTTGAGACAGTTATTGAAAACTGATGTTTTGTTCTTTAATTCATTATAGACACTAGCAGAGAAGCTAGGACTTGAATGCGACAACAGGTCGAACTTTAAGGCAGAGTATGGGCGGTTTTCAACAACGGTGGAAGGTGTATTTGCAGCAGGTGATTGTCGGAGAGGCCAGTCATTGGTGGTTTGGGCAATCTCAGAAGGACGTCAAGCTGCTTCTCAGGTCGACAAATTCTTAAGCGAAACCGACAAGCAAAGAGAAGGCCTCAACCAGATAAAGCACGACAAAAAAGATCAGACTTGTAGCACAGAGAAGAATAGTTGCTGATAAGATTTTTTTTTTTAATCATCGTCCATAAAGTAATAATAATGACTTATAACTACATTTTGCTTGGTAGGATTTGTTCTTTAGCTTTTCTTTTTGTTAAAATGCTTTCTGAATTGAAAGCTGTTTGCGTTATTATATCTTATGGCTGTTTCTATGTTTGGATTTTAAGGTATTGGTAATGCATAGTTCTGCTTCTTTTCATCTTCTTCTATCCTTGTCATAAAGTGACATTTGCTATGTAATCGTAAAGACACTTTGACCCAAAATTTAAAGAAATCGATGCAATTCATGGCTGTGCCAGAGAAGGAGAATTGGAAAATTACTTAAATCATTCTCACAAATGTTTTGAATCACTTTGTAACAATCTCTAATTTTCTTCATCTTGGCCACATGAATGTTACTAAAGGTCTGTTTGTTAAGAATGTCGATGTTAATGCTAAAGTAAACAAATGAACAAATACCATTTCTTTCTCATATTTACATGGTTTGTTTTATGTCATCTTTTGCTGACAAACTTTTTTTGTAGGACAATGAAAGCCAAACCTCTCTGCACTACACTCTAGTGCGCGAAAGAGAAGCTTTTGCTGAGTTTCTAGTCAAGCAGAAAGCTGATACAACCAACGAAGATGAAGATGAAAGATGGAAACTTGCCTCCTCATCTCTGTCAACCAGAGTGGTCTTGGATGCGAGAGAATATTCCAATTAGTTTATTTATTTATGAGTGAGTAACTCTGATAACCTCAAAACGTGGTGAAATTATTCAAACAGTTACAAATTTTATAAAATCTATTGTAACTACCTAATTCAAGGGAAAAACCCAGAAATTCCCTACACAAATTTTATAAAAATAATTATAACAACCTAATTCAACGAAAAAACCCAGAAATGCCTTCACAAATCAGGTAAAGTGAATTTATGTTATGACAAAAAAATTTGACAATTTAGTTGTTTTCTTTTAATGTTGAAACTTTATTGGGATCAAATAGAAGTGTCACACGAGAAAACAAAAAAGAGAGATAACGACAGGACATAGGGAAAAATTACAAGACATAGAAGTTTATAACAACAAGGCACATATCTTGAAAACTAACTTATAACACCATTGGCAGAAGGTAATGGAAAGTTGGAACATCCACTCCAACAACAGAAAGTAAAAGGAACTCGATGGATTCCTTATACCATTTCTTCGTGTCCTGCTTCAACAGATATGAGATGAGCTAGCCAATTAGGATCACTTTTAGCAATATAAGATTGGAAGCTATTACCAGAGATCACACTATCTGCAATTGATTGAGTCGGGCGGTTACAGCTAGCCTCATTTAGCACCATGTTATCTTCCTCAAACATGTTTAATAGATGAGCAATATCCGTGCTCAAGGTTTGAAACAGGGGCATCGCCGAACGGTTCAAGACGACCTCAACACACTGGGGATCAGAAGTTTCGAAAATTACTTTCTTGTACCTCATATTGCTTAAGCTTTCGACTGTCCAAAAAATACTACGAAGATGAGCCTCCAACGATGAATGAACATTCGAATATTTGAATACGCTCTGCGGCTATGAGCTAAGACCGAACCTTGGCAGTCACGTAAGAGCCAAGAGGCACCACTGTGCTTACTAGAACAATTCCAAGCCGATCGAATATTGCATTTAAGTGTCCCAGGGGAAGGCTTTGTCTAAAGAGGCGGAGGAGAAACATTGTGCTGGAGTTGAAGTGGTTGTGTTTCCTCAACTGTTAGAGAAACCGCAGTCCATTCTTTTGACTCATCAAGCGCTTTTTCAAAAATGTTCTGGGCCGAGGAGCTTTGCCTTTCAAAGATTAAGAGGTTTCTGGCTTTCCAAATGTTCCAAAGGATCCAAGGAAAGGCTGCTCTGTATTTTTCAGGGATGTTTTGGTTCGTAGAGCACTTCATTAGATGATAAATGTTCAGCAGAACAGAGATCCTGGAAAAGCCTCGAGAAGGTTTGAGGATACGAGATAGGTTCCAGCCATGATTAGCAACTCGACACTCGAATAACATATGGCATATGGTTTTTGGAGTATTCCGACAAGCTCGACAGTTGACATCAATGGGAATCCCACGCGTGCTGAGGCGTTGAGACACGACTAGCGCACCAGAAAGAGATCTCCAAATGAAATGAATAATCTTAGGGGATGTTTTGAGCTTCCAAATCCCAGCCCATATTATCTTCTCCAAAGGAGGCAAGGGAACAAGCTCAGATTGATCTTGATCCAGGATAGTCTCAAGAAATCTGTGACCATTTTGAACCGTATAGGAACCTGTTTTGGAGAAGCTCCACACATAATGATCATAGTGGCTAAAGAGCAATGCATCTGCAGGATACGCTTGGCATCCTCTTCAACAAAGGTGTTTCTCACAAGAGGAATAATCCATAAACCAGAGCGGGGGATCATAAGCTCCGATACCTTAATAACGGAGTTGTTATTACCTTCTTTTTCAATAGGAGGCCGCGGGTGATGATCTAAGATCCAGTTATCAGTCCACACATTCGTATTTTGTCCATTGCCGATACTCTTACAAAGGCCTTTGGCTAGTAGTTCCCGCCCATGTATTATACTACGCCACACAAAGGAGGGCCTATCACCAACCCCACAACTTAGAAATGTCTTTCTTTTGAAGTAACGACCCTTTAGGACTCGGGATAATAATGCTTCAGGCCGATGGAGGATGCGCCAAGCTTGTTTAGCCTAAAGAGTTTAGTTAAAGCGAGTAATGTCATGAAACCCCATACCTCCTTCTTCCTTCTTACGACACAGTTTGGACAATTTAGTTTTACAAGGTCTTGGGTCAGTACTACGCGCAGATTGCTTCTATATATTTTTTTTGGTAAAATCATATTCAACTAATCATTTTTTCATGGTTTTCATCTTATTCTAGCATCTATCTATATTATGGCATGAAATTTTTATCTCTTCACACTTTTTTTTCCTACATACTTTAGAAATGCATAACTCCGTGACAACATGCATCAGAATAATCTGTAGGACAACGACACATGTAGAGGGATTCAAAATTTCAATCAATTTAAAAGAAGAGTAAACATTTAACAGCACCAAATCAGGTAAACTTATTTCAAGGACAGAGCACCCTTATTTCACATCATTAGATTTGTTAGGTTATTTTGTTTGTGAGCGCATTTTCCATATTAAAAATTCAAATTTAGTTCACACTATTGTAGGAAAAATGTAGTTTATTCATATATTATTATGAAATAATTTTGAAAATATCTCTTTTTTTAGCTTTTCCCCCTATATTTTCACCAAATGAATGTTTTTCGTGTGTTTTCTTCTTTTCTTTGAATTTAATTCGTAAATTGTATTCTCATTAATATAATGTTTAGTGTCACACTGTCTACAATATTCATATTAACTCTAACTATACTAAAATATTAACTCTAACTATATCAAAGTGTCTACAGCTCTAATGTAAACACTAATACTGGATACTTAGATACTCATTTAATCCACAACTACATTGGTGCTAAAAAAAGGTCAAATGATGCGTTTGCATATTAATTTATTCATGAAATTTGTAATAGTATTTTATGGTTTTAGTAATTTCTTTTTAAACATTATGTGGCCACTGGCAAGTAAACTCTTCTATCTCGGTCAGGTATAATAATATCGTCGTATTAATATCGAAAGGTATGACTTTTATTTTTTGTAGCATAAACAAAATAATAAACATAAAATTTATTTGGTTGGAGAGAGAGGATATGAGTTGGCTTCTGGCTGTCTTGTGAGATATTATTTTGATTTCCAGACCCAATTTACATGTTTTGTCTTTTTTCCTTGTGATTATAATCGTTCATCAAAAATACATAGCATTTTGTTACGAAATGATGACTTTTGTTTGCAAAGGAACTTTAAGATAAGTAGTTGTTATGTTTGTTTAAAAATATGGTTGCTCTTCATAAATAGCAATGAAAATCTTTAAGAGGGGATGTGCTCTATCTACTACTCTCTCATTTGTTCTCTGCTTGCAAAGGAGATAAGAGAAAGAAACAAAAAGAACATAATAAAATGTGAACAACTCTAAAGAAAGGAAGTGTGATGAGAGTCTGATTCATCATTAGCCTTTTACTTGCTCCATGTTTGTTGAAAAACAATTTGAATCTCTCGGTCAAAACACTGTTCAATCCATTCCATTTTGCCAAGGGACTCATGATCTGGAGGTGGTTTATGATGAAAATCGGGTTCACACATGTCACTTCCAGAGATTCTCCAATAAGGTGCCAAAATAGAAAACTTACAGAGGCCCGAGACATAAATTGACCTTAGTTTGAGGTTTTGGTGATCACGTCTTTACTTGTGAATTCATGTTGATTTTAAGGTAATGTACCTCTGCTTTGTAGTATCTGTCGATATCTTAGAATGGGGAGTCCTTCAAACCGAACTGCTCTCACTGACCGTTTTGAGTTCCACAATTTCACCTGTCAGTGAACCAGGACTCGATTGCCTGGCTTTTCGCTTGTACTACTACCAGATTCAGCGTCGGCTAAAGGCTGCGTTTCTGTGTGAAATGAATCACCATGACCCGCTATTTGCACTCACCTTCCCTACAGCTTATCCTGAATCATAAAGACTCCATCTCTCCTGCCTCCTGCAAGAAGATTAAAAATATATATTTTAAAATGACCCACAACTCGAGATAACCAATTCCATTGCAATCGTTAAACCAATAAACTTCCAACAGATGCATCTAATATATTTTACAGTAAATCTACTCCAAAGCATAAGATACAAACTCTAATCCCTAATCTTAATTCCAAAATTACATAACAACCAGATCGTTTAGGATCAAGCGTAGATAAGACGAATAACTTACGGGATGAGACCGACTTGTTCTTGAAGAGCAAGAAATTCAGAACGCTCCCTCTTCTATAAGATCTGGAGATGAAGCTCCTCAAGATTTTTTCTGCACGGCCTCTTGTTCCTGCTCAGCCTTCCACACGTTTTTGATGTTATGCTCTTTATTACAGGACATAGCACATGCACATCAATCATTTTTGTTCGTTTCTCTCCACTGGTCTGCATCATCATAAAGCCAGTAAGATTGACCATTTCTGGTGGATGTGATAATATACATAAATCTTTGAAATAAATGAACACATCCTTATCAATAAGCTCATAGAGTCTTTGAAATTTTTTTGATCTTTCAGAAGATATATTAATCATCTTCAACTGAAAGTTTGTTACCGGTAAAGTGAAAGGAAGAGGAGCATTGGGATGTCAGAAGACCATCTTCAAACTTGATGAACAATCAATGCAGAACAATTTTCTTTTGAACTTTTTAGAAGTGGTCAAAAAACACCTGATCTTTTGTAGCTATCTTAATCTTCTTTAAATGGTAGCTGAGTATTGTAGGGAGAGACATAGGAAACCGAGAGGTGTTTACTTATAGTAAGAGAAAGAGAGTGAGTAAAATAGGTACCTCGAAAGCGAAGAAGCTAACTCGTTTCAATATCCAAGACGTCCGATGAAAGAGATGGAGAAAGCTATAAGTCTCATCAACACCATCTTCCAATGCAAGTTTGGGTTTGTGTCTTAGTTGATCCATCATTCCAATTCCTAAGATATATTTCAAATTTTATGGTTCAAAGCTTTTAAATATGTTACATGGGAAACAAAGAACTCACTCCATATCTCATCGTAAGCGTAAGCATTATTTGCATATAATATAATACTAAAAACGTAATATAGAAGCATGACATGCACCTTTGAATTATACAGTGTAACATAAGCATTATTTTAGCAAATTTGACGGCATGTCTCCATTCTTCAATCATATAGTGCACTAAAAAGTATAGAGCAATTTTGATCCAGAGATTTCTATATGTAGCTTAAATTAAGTAGATTGGATTCAGAGAAAATGATAAAACTGAAAACAATATAGTTAAGCTAAATCTGCATATGAAATCACCAATACTGTTTGCTTTAAACTATTAGCAACGGATGAGGAATTACTCACAGTCTTCGTGCAGACATGCCAACCCTTTGGCTGACCCTATAGCAATTAGATCTCTTAGACCACTCTAGAACCGAAGTTCTCTTTCCTATCAAGATAGATATATAACGCTTGCAGTGAGTGAGGCTTAATATAAGTGATGTTCTATAGCAATCAGAGCTAAAAGGTCTTATTTTGTAAAAGAAATGGGAGAAGCTACTCAACATGCAAGTGATACTCATAGATATGATGCAGTAACCAACCAGAGGTGCCAAATGCCTATGGTGAACGGGACTGATGATCTCAACGTCTAATTTGAATTCGCGGTCACCTTGCCCGCTCCCAACTTTAAGTTGTTGAACTGCAACAATTTTACCAACATGTGAAGTTGATGGTGGAGGAGTCAATTGAACGTTCGCAGACGGAGGAGGGTTATGGGATTCGTTTGGCGGAGATGGTGTTGTTTCTGAATTCGACGGCGGAGGAGAGGAAGGGATGTAGTGGATGTTGGCGGCGGCGGAGAATTCGAAGCCGGTGATTCGCAGGGTGAACTATCTGAATCTCTAGTTCATTCTCTGTCTCACCCATTGAAGAAGAAATGCAATAGTGAAACAAAAAAAGAAGAAGATTAGTAACTGCTTTACCTTCTGATTCATCTTAATCGCTCGATTAAATGATTTGAAACAATATTTGAGGACGGATATGAAAGATCAATGGCTTAATTGTAGCCCATACTAAAGGGAATTTATGGCGGTGGAGAGAGAGGGCAAAGCAGGTTAACAACTGTTTATGTTTCTAAGAAAACGAAGGGAAGGGGTTCAGTTTTGAAATTGTGTTAATTGAGTTTGTATTTTCGTGTTTTTGACGTGGCTAGCTCCTTTTATATTGTTAGACTAGAGGAATGACCGCGCTACGCGCGGTTTATTACTAACAAAAGTTTTGCTAATATTTCTCTAATAAAATTTTTTCTTGAATTGTTGTCAAGCTTTATATTAAAATAGTGTAATTTTAGTTGGTCTTTATTTTATGGTAACAGTACATCCTACGATAATTTGCTTATATTATTTGAAAAATTATAGTCAAATGTTTATAAAACTTTGGGCACCATAGTTTTTTATATTTAAACATTGAAAATTTATTTGAAGTTTCTAAAACTCCTTTATACTATGCGTAAATCGTTTATAGAAAAAGGAATTTTTTTAACACTATTGTTTGT
>OVAN01008293.1:0-18385 GCA_900406275.1 Anastatica hierochuntica | reverse complement strand
GAGAGAGAGAGTCAAAACTAACGAAACAAACACACGCATACCCAATCCGAATCCATAAATAATGATGGACAAAGCTCAATCTTTTCAAAGCATAAGAGAATTTATCGTTTTTCAGACAAAAGTTGATTCAAATCGCTATTTAATGTACCCGAGAATCCATTGTCGTTGAGTAGAAACAAAGCTCCAATAGGGGCTGGGAAGGGTTTTTAGACTCTAGCTGTAATGGAGGTTGGGTAGGGTTTTTAGACTCAGCTGCATGATGAGCTCACTGGTCTTCGTTCTTGCTTGCTCGATTCATTCACACCTGGACTTGCTTCGTAAAACAAACCAATAAACAAAATCTCTTTAGCCGCTCCGTTCTCCTCCGCGGATTCAATGGCTTCTTTTGATATTTTTTCTTCATCCAAGACATTTGATCTTCTCATCTCTACTGCATCTCGGCCCTACTCGTCATCGACGTTCGTCGGTCGTCATCTTGTTAGCATCGTCTCCTCACGATCTCAAATACACAAATATAAAACATATGCATACACATATTAGAATCAAATGGTTCAGTTCAAACCATGCTTTAAACCAAGAAACATTGAAATCAAACTCAAAGAATCTATGGTGGTTGTAACCCACAAGATCTGATGACAACGAAGACAAAGAAGCCGAGGAGGATGGGACCAACATGCTAATCTTTTCCTTTCTTGGTGGTGGTTTCAGGAACAAATCATCTTTTTGTAATGTTCCTATCAAACTTCTCCACCTTCCCGTCTATTAGTCTCTTTGATGTTGTCTGCAATTAACCCAATTCAATTAATCATTACACAATAGATAATATAATGGTTCTTTTCTAGATCAAGCTCAATCCCAATCAGAATCTCCTTTGCATACATATACTCAACAACAAAACATCCAATATGGGTACCGGTTGGAACCATTCATGTATTTTTCTATGCGAATTAAAAGAGAAATTGGTCAATGGTTATGTAAGATTTGGCAACGCATCTAAAATCAAGAACCAATACACAAAATCCAGAATCAGATCGGAGGTAAAAAGATAATTTTAACCCACAAGTACGATAAAGAAAACAAACTTTACGATCCAATGGAGCAAAAGAACAAATCATAAGAATGGTTTACGGGCAAAAAGATCTAGATCAAATATATATTAATATTAATTACAAGGTTTAGGGTTTAGGGTTTCGTATATTCTAGGATGTTTGAAAGTGTTGATACCTACTACCATAATTTTCCTTGAAATTTTTTCATATACACGACGATATCATCAAAGATGTAAAGAAATGACGAGGGTTCATATGAATCATTCTGAAAGTTATAACGTTATAAGGTAAAAGTCGTTTTTGTATAACTTAGAAAACACACATGTTTCTCATTTTATTCTTTTGTTGTTTTTATGTATTTCTGTAAGAATCATTTACATAACTGGGTGTTTCGTATTAGTTTTCGTAATTTAGGGTTTAGGGTAATACTTAATTGCTAGGAATTTGCGAGGATTCCTAGCAATTTCCTCGCAAATTTTGCTAGGAAATTGCGGGGAATTCTCGAAAACTCCTAGCAATTTATTTATATATATATATATATTAATTACAAGGTCTAGGGTTTAGGGTTTCGTATATTCTAGGATGTTTGAAATTACTGATACCTACTACGATAATTTTCCTTGAAATTTTTCATATACTCGACGATATCATCAAAGATGTAAAGAAATGACGAAGGTTCATATGAATCATTCTGAAAGTTTTTTTTTAACACTTGAGTTATACTTTATTGAGTATCGAGCAAGGCAGGTAGTACAAAACACAAAGAGAAAAGAAAAGGAAAAAAAGAACACAGAGCATCTAAGAGTAGAAACAGAACAAGATAAAATAGAAACAGAGTTGGAGAGAAAAGATACTAGAGAAAAGAGGGAGGCAAGACATTCCATTAGGAGTCCATCAGCTCAAAGAGAGAGTCAGTTGGCATCGTGGTTCTGGGAGACTAAGGATTTCAATCTCCATAAGGTTTAGAAAGGGCTCTGCTTAGTATATCCTTAAGTTTGCTTCCGCATCAATCTCAGCCTGTAGCCAGCGAGGTCCGTGGCGTTCCACATAGGATTGGTAGCGGCTCTCTTGGGTAACACTAGAGGCGCTTCTATTGGCGATAGAGTTGTTCCTGCTTTCAGTGAAGTAAAGTTTCCAAGTAGGAGTCGTCGCCAAATGTTGAAGAATCGAGAAGGTGAGATGTCGAGAGAGAGGAGCTTCTTGCGGATTTGTTAACGTTGATTCTGCCATTGTTGAAGAAGATTCAAAGATAATGTGTTGGAAATGTAGATCTTTCATGCTATCCATCGCCCAGACTAACCCCTGAAGATCGGCTTCAAGTACAGATTGAATAGCTGAAAAGGCTCTTCTTCCATGAATTGTCGCTTGTCCATCTCTGTCTCGGACTATCCAAGCTGCACCACTACGTGCTGTCTTATTGTCCCAGGCACTTCCTACATTGCATTTACGGTATCCTAAGGCTGGTGGCTGCCACCGACTAGCTCTAACGGTTGTGATGGGACCAGAAGAAGTTCCTATCAAGGTACCCGAGTTGATTGTCCACCAAGCATCTGCCTCATCCTTAGCTTTCGAGATGATCACAGCAACATCACTATGAGTATCCTCAAAGACCACTGCATTTCTGTTTTTCCAAATATGCCATATCAACCACAGAATGGCTTGCCTAGTACTCAGCATAAGCTTCTGATTTTTGATGCTTTTGAGTAAGTGAAAAACGTTGAGGAAGACTGAGGTCCGTGAAAAGCCTCTTGGTGGTAAAGACATTCCAGAGGCAGTCCAGACTTGAGAAGCAAAAGAACATGTGAACAAGACGTGACAGATGGTTTTTTACTCTCTATTGCATACCTTGCAAGTTGAATTTGTCGAGATTCCTCTGCTCATAAGCCGATCTGCAACTGCTAAGGCTCCAGAGAGTGCACGCCAGAGAAAATGACGAATCTTTGGAACTGTCTTAACTTCCAGATTTGAGTCCAGACCGATTTTTCTAAGGGAGGAATGTGTCCTGTATTCGAAAGGTGATCATGCATAGAGTCACTCAGCTTGTATCCACTTTTAGAGGTGTAAAGTCCATCTCGAGTAAGGCCCCAAACGAAGGTATCAGCTACCTGAGGAGAAATACGCATCCTTAAGATGTACTCTGCATCCTTTAGGATGAAAAACCGTCTCACCATCATCTCATCAAACCTTTAGAGTTTAGGGTTTAGGGTAACACTTAATTTCTAGGAATTTACGAGGATTCCTAGCAATTTCCTCACAAAGTTTGCTAGGAAATTGCGAGGAATCCTCGCAAATTCCTAGCAATTTATTTAAATATATATTAATATTAATTACAACCTAATTTTCTGTTATGCTCGCAAATTCTTCGCAATTTTTGCTAGTAAATTGCTAAATAATTGCGAGGAAAGCACGATTCTTCACTAATTCCTAGCAATTTCGTCGCAAATTTGCGACTGCCAACTGTTCATCGTAATTTAGTCGCAAATTTGCGAGGGAATTGCTAGGAAAAATTTTCCTCGCAAATTTGCGAGAAAATTGCGATCAATATATTTTCTCTAGCTGATTCGTCGCAATTGCCTCACAAATTTGCGAGGAAAATTGTTCCTCGAAAATTGGTATGTTTTCTTGTAGTGATCGTCACCTTTCTTCGCTTCATTCATAGTTGCTGACTTCATCATCGTCTATCTTCATCTTCTGTGTCGTTGTTGTGTACATAATTTAATGTATATTTAACATCATTTTGTATGTGTTTTAGTTGCATTTAGGGTGTATATATTGAATTTATGTGATATAATTCATATAGTTTCTAAATTGAGTCTAGTTTAGGATTATTCGCATTTTGCATGCATTTCTTTGCATTTTATGAAGAATGGATCTTGATAAGAAAGAGAAGACTTTAGAACTTAATTCTTGGTGGAAATGAAGTGCAGAACAAGAATTAATCAAGGAAAAATGAAGAAGAATCAAACGAAGGAAAATGGAATGAAGAAGGATCAAAATGGAGCCAAAGATGTGTGTGGAGTCGTAGAGCTTTGATGTTGATTCAAAAATTTATGAAGAGAAGTAAAGAAGAGAAGAATCATTTGGAATCAACATATGATAAGCCTTACAAAGAGGAAGCATAGGCAAATAATACGCCATTCTGACGGTAATCGAAAATGCAAGAAGAAAAAGTTGCCAATGCACGTGAATATCGACCAGTCCGGTCGATAGTGGGCAGCATGTTACCGATAGTCAGCTGCACAGAACACATTTCTGTCCAATGCAAACAATTATCGACCAGCTGGTCGATAGGCAGTCACATGGGACTAATAGTGGCTTGCATCCGACAAAAATTGACCTAGTGCAACACCCTTCTCTTCCCCCTTCCTTAGAAATACCCTCATAAGCCTCCAAGAATACTTATGTTACTTAAGCTATAGATTTTAAATTTCTTTTAAATTTGATTCTGAGATTTATAAACATTTGTTTCTTGGATCTCTTTAATCTTCTTATGCATTTCAAATTTTCTTAATTCTTGTTCTTCAATTTTCTTCCTTGTTCCTCATCTCTTCTCTTCCTTTCTCCAACCTTCTTTCTTTCTTACAAAGATTTGATTTTTCTTGGGTTTGCTTGAGTTTGTTTGCTTTTAATCATCTTTTCTCATCTCTTCTCACCTTCTTCTCACTTCAAGCATGGACTTTCAAGAAGCAAATGTCACTTCTTGGTTCTCCATGGGCCTTAGTAAGTAGAATAGATTGGATCTTGGATTGGTAGATTAGGGGGTGATTAGGTGGTTCGGTATTGATGTCAAAGGATATATAAGACTTAGATCTCTATGGTTTACGTGTTTTAACGCTAGATCTAGGATAAAAACTAGATCTTGACATGTATACATTTCACGCCCGAGAGGTGTTTGATAAAATGTCTAGGAGAGCCTAAATTATGCTAAACTTATCTTAGCCAATGAGAGTTTATTTCTAGGGAGTTTATTGACTAAGTAGAATGATTTTTAATGATTTCTAATTGATTTATCATTTTCAAAAAGCGAGAGTTGAGTGAATCAATATGGAAATGGTTTATTGTCATGAGAGTTAATTAGGCTAGCATTGATTCGATAGTTGTGAGACATATTCTTTTAATTGCCTTCTTTGTTATTAATTAGCTACTTGATTACCCCCTCTCAATTTCGAAGTCCAAGATCCACTTCTCCATCATTTCAAGTCTTGTTCAGTTTTTTTATGTTGTCTTTGTTTCTAGATTAGTTATTAGTAGTAACCACATCTCTTCCTATTTGCTTAGCTAAGGAAATATTGTGCATTCCTATTGCTTGAGCCTCTAGTTCTTGTGGATTCGACCCTTAAATACTACAATCTGCATAGTCGTATACTTGCGGTTTAATAAAGATTGTTAGTTAATTAAGGTTTATAAATTTAAAACTTGAGTTAATCACTAGCTAAATCTAGCCTCATCAAGTTTTTGTGTCCGTTTCCGGGGAACTAAGTGGATTCTCATTAGGATTTCAATTTTTCCTTAGACTAAATTTTCTTTTCGTTTGTTTCGTTTTGTTTAGTTACTAACTTTCTTTTGAGTGTTTGTTCTTTTTTCGAGGTACAATCCCAAAGAAGAAAGGAGATGTCTTCCTACATGAATTCATTATTGTAGCTCATGTTGGAAGAACAAAAAAGAGGGATAGCTTAGAACCCCACGAGTTAGCACGGAACTTATGAGCCATCCACCTCAAGGGAGTATCAACCATATAGGTATTATACTCCGAGAAACCTACACGGATGTGGTGAGAGGTACCATCCTAGAAACGAACCTTACATTATTCAAAAACACTCATTCTCCCAAAGCATCAAGAGAAAATGAGAACTATAACTTTCTTATGGAGTTGTTACAAGCGCAAAAGGAATGTAAGTATGAGTTGAATGAAGGACATAAGAGGAAGTACGGAACTATATATCACCATATGGGTACTATGCTCAAAGAAATCAATATAAAGAGGGTGAAAGATACTATTCTTGGAACATGGAATGTGAAGGTCAAGAGAATCATTCTTCCTAAGTCTCAAGAGAAGATGAGAACCACAACAATTCGTTGGAAGAACAAGAAAGGGAAAGGATTGAGATCAAAAGAAACTTCAATTCTTTTTGTACCAGGATGGAAGTTAGGACCAACCTTTTTGGGTCACAAATAGAAGATAAAAATATACATGTGGAGGAAATCAATACAAGGATTATACAAGGGGTTGAAGAGAAAGAAGAAATGAGTCTCTCTCTTAACATAGCGGAAGCATTTGAAGATAATACAAATTCTATTGAGGAATGTTTTAAAGAGGAATATAAGGGAATAATGAATTCCTAATTGAGACCGAAGAAGCTATTATGGAGTTTGAATCGCAACTTGGATGCAATATTGATGAAATTTTCTTTTTGAAATATGATAAAGAGGCTACAACCGTGGGCATCTTCGACAATCAATACTTTCCTATGGGAGAGCCAATCAACGATGAGTATGATGATGAAATCAAGAACGTTTTCATCTCAAGTGATTAATTCAACAACATCAAGGAAGTAGTAGGCATGATTGGGAAGAACCTTGAAGACCCTCTGGAAAATGTATTGGTCGCCGAAATACCCGGACTCGAACAACCGAACTAAACCCGACCCGAAAAAATGGTATCGAACCCGAAACGAAACCGATAAAATACCGAAATGGATCCTAAACTTCAGTATCCGAAGAACCGAACCCGAACCCGAACCGAAATATTTCGAGTATCCGAAAATACCCGAACTACAATAATAAACTTTAATATGTTAATTATTTTTATATTTAATATCTAAATATATACACAACAACCGAGAAATAATATACGAATTATCCAAAAGTACCAAAAAATACATAAAATATATGAAAATAGTAGCAAATACCGAAAATATTCGGAAAGCCTACCGATTGTTTATCAAAGTACTCAAACCAAAATGATTTTCATGTTAATTGCAAGTATTTAGACATGCAATGTTTAAACTTATATGTTTTATATTATTTTATTTTTAAGATTTTTAGGTTTTTAAGATATATTTGGATTTTTTTAATTTTTTACATAATTTAATTGGGTACCCGAACACGAACCGAACCCGAACTAAAAAATAGAAATACCCGAATGGGTCTTGAACCTCTAGACCCGAAAACCCAAAACCCGAATAAACCCGAACCGAACCCGAACGGGTACTCGAACGTCCACCCCTATTAAAAAGGAAAAAGAGAAGATTTCCATTGTTGATGATGCAATATCATGCAAAGAAGAATTCACACTAAATGATATTCAAGAAGAATAAGAGAGCATCAATAAATTTGAAAAAATGTTCGGATATCCTAATATAGAAGCAATGATTGCGAAATTTGAGGATGATGCACAAAAAGATTGGAGTAGCTCAACCAAAGAAGGACCATAAGTGATCTCCATTGCCAAGAAGTAAGTCAATAAGGAAAATTCTAAGGAGAAACAACAAGAGAACAGTGAGGAACCTCAATAAAGGTTCCAAGAAGAAGAATCTCCAATGAACAAGTCTTTTGACAAAGACTTTGACTTGATCTACACCAAATAAATGAGCATAGATGATCCAAGAAAGATACCTTTTGTGGATATAAGGATGAAGACATTTAAGGGGTGGTTCTATGATGAATACGAGTCAGGTGATCCATGTCTTCATCGAGCGAACCTAAAAAGAAAGTCAAGGTAAGGACTTTAAAAAGCGCACTTGGGAGGCAATCCCATGAATATTCTTTTGTTTATATTATGCTTTAAGTTTAATTTTCGATTATGTTTGTGTCTTTGGATGACTTGCGAGTATATTTAGGGAAATTAGAAGCTTATACTTCCTTTGATTTGAACTTGGTGTTTTAAGATGCTTTCTAAATCCAAATTGCAAATGAGTGATTTAAGTTTGATGTAGACACTAGATTAGTGACTTCTAAGATTAGTGTTTATGCATGAATAGATTTTGTGTGGACTTACTTTTGCATTTCTTTGTGCATTTGATCTAGCTTTGTGTTAAATCACTATCTCCTAAGTACCTTGACTTGAATCCGTGAAAAATTAGAAATAAACATAGCTAACATGCATGGTGTCTAGTTCTAGAAAATTGAGCTTGATTTTTCTAAAAACGGACTTACCTTGTTACTTTGGAAACCTAATTTTGATTAAGTTTGAGTATGAAAGTTGTTTGAATGATTTTTCTAAGTAGACGTGAGTAAAATCGATTGAGTATTGACTTTTGTGCTTGAATGCCTTATGGTTTACACTCCTTTTTGGTATACCATTCAGTTTTTGGTAATCTCTATCAATACTTATATTACCTATTTTTCTTTTTTAGGTACCAAACTCAATTCAAATATCACAAAGGAAAGCTCATATGAAGAAGCTCTAAGAGAACAAAAAAGCTTTAGACGAATTCTTCTTCAAAAGCCAAAACTCCTCAAATAATACATGCACAATGGTGCAAGGTACAAGTCCATTACCCTTATATATACATTTAATTGCATATCATTTTAAAAAACTCACTCTCACGGTTTCGAATTCACTAATGATCATTTTTTTATTTTGTTTTCTTTTTAAACCTTGAGTCTTACATTGTATAGAAGAATTGCATAAAATTTTCAATTTTTTTTCGATTTGGCTATAAGCATATAGGATTGCATTTGCATAGGGAACAATGATAGGATTTCCTTGTAGATAGTTTAGCTTTGCCTAATATTCAATGCCCTCATTAGAAGTACAATAATGCTTAGACCACTTTGATTTTATAGAAAATCCATATTTGGAATTGACCGTTTGAAGTCCTAGGTGAATGTTGAAACTTGTTATCTTCCAAATTCAATCTCAACTAAGTGGAACTTAAATTTGACTTTAAAATCTTGCTCATAGGCTTAGTCATAGTTAACCGTGGATAAACACAAGACACTTGAGCTATGTTTACCAATCTTTACCACCCTTCTTAGCTCAAGTGGCTACTCTCACTTTAAGAATAGTTACCTCACAAATTAATAACCCTTAGACCCTCTTTTCAAACCCCCTATTAATCCGTATGTGAGGCCTCTTTCAGAAACTGCACACATGGGCAAAATTCTGTGTCCAAAGAAGTAGAACGACAAGAGAGTGCTTCCTTAGGATTAGCCTCATTTTTAGGCGAATTAGAAATTTAAAGAGGTTGTTCTTTGAATGTTCAATTCCTTTTTGGGGTATAGGAATATGTTGGTATCTCAACCATGAGAAGTAGAGCTTTAATGATAGATCATCCAATGTTTGAGTTGAGATTAAGAGAAAGAGGAAATCGAAAAAAAGGAAAGAAAGAAAAGAAGACACTAGAGATTAGAAACAGATTATCTCTAACCTTAGAAATTAAAGAAGAAAATTCTAGTAGAGTTCACACTTAGAGTTTTAGAAAAGAAAAATTAATCAAAAAGTTTGATTAGAACGTGACTCTAAAATAATAGAAAGAAGGTTATAAGCTAACTATAAGTTGGAAATGAGTCTCTAGTTGTCACAAAAAGAAATAGAAGAAAGAGTTTAAGTGAATAAAAAGATCATGGTTTCAAAGGAAAAAAATGGGAACAAACGGTAGTTAAGTAGACTTAGGAGTTTTGGGTGGAAATTATTAGAGGTAAGTAAGATATTGTATGCATAAATTGTTTGACTCCACCTCATTGTTGCCTAATGTCTTGCACTAATTTTTGAGAGAAACCACCTTGAAAGTGAGAATCCTTTTATTTAAAAACATCTTCTAATTATTATTCTTTCTCTTACCAAGCCAAACGGATTAGAAACTTTGTCCATAAGTAAAGAACGCTTATGAAAGCTTAATTGAATGTAAATGAGATTGGTTGTGGAAGTGACTTGTGGATGCTTAGCCTAGGTTCCTAGAGATGGTTTTGTGATGAATATGGAAAAGTATGATGAGACTTTGTTTATCGATGCATTATGATACTTGTCTTTTGGACACTGAGCATAAGGCACTTCTTTCAATTGTGGCTTTGTGTTCCCACTTTTAAACTTCTCTTATGGGATTGTCGTTGTTTACTTTCTTGTGGAAAAGCAAAGGACAAGTCTGAGGAGTTCATGTGTACATAATTTAACGCATATTTAAGATCATTTAGTATGTGTTTTAGTTGCATTTGGGGTGTATATATCGCATTTAAATGATAGAATTCATATATTTTCTAAGTTGAGTCTTGTTTAGGATTATTCACATTTTGTATGCATTTCTTTACATTTTATAGGGAATAGATCTTGACAAAAAAAAAGAGAGGACTTTGGAACTATATTCTTGGTGGAAATGAAGTGAACAACAAGCGTTAATCAACGAAAAAAGAAGACGAATCAAATGAAGGAAAAGGGAATGAAGAAGGATCAAAATGGAGCCAAAGATGTGTGTGAAGCTTGGATGTTGATTCAAAAATTTATGAAGACAAGTAAAGAAGAGAAGAATCAATTGGAATCAACATATGATAGGTCTCCCGAAGAAAAAATATATGCAAATAATACGCCATTCTGACGGTAATTGAAAATACAAGAAGAAGCTGCCAATGCAAGTGACTATCGACCAGGTTGGTCGATAGTGGGCAGCATTAGACCGATAGTGAGCTACACAATACAGATTTCGGTCCAATGTAAGTCATTATCGACCAGCTGGTCGATAATCAATCACATGGGACCAGTAGTGGCTTGCATCCGACCAAAATTGACATAGGCCAACACCCTTTTATTCCTCCTTCCCTATAAATACCCTCATAAACCTCCAATAACACTTTAGCTACCTAAACTATAGATTTTAGATTTCTTTTAAGTTTGATATTGAGATTTATATACACTTGTTTCTTGGATCTCTTTAATATATTTATACATTTCAAGTTTTCTTAATTCTTCTTCTTCATTTGTTCTTCCTTGTTTGATGTGATCACGGCCAACGACCATGAGGTCTCGGAACCCACGGACGAGCAGCTTATACCAGAGGAACCCGTAGCCGAAGAGTAGCTGGATGCAGAAGACATCTTAGGTGAATCATCCGGTCCCATGACCCGATCTAAGACGCAGCGGCTCAACCGTGTCGTCCAAATACTTATCCGACAGGATTCGGGCCGTTTAGCGAGTGCTTATCCACATTGATCTTGTTCAAGCCTCTGAAAGCCGTTATTAATAGAGGTGTCTGGTCTTGCACTCTTTTTCCTATTCTTAGTTTTGTCCCACCAAGTTTTTTCGAGAATGGTTTTTAATGAGGAAAGTCCCGAGACTATTTCTTGAGCCCATTAATGACAAAGGGCCAACGAAATTAAAGACTCAAGAAGACTAATAAAGTCGCCGCCCAAGTGCCTTGGAAAGGAGTAGTCTTCTTGAAAATTGTAGTCTTTTAATTCTTTTCATTTAATGTAAGGCTCCTACCTAACTCTTTTCCTATATAAGGAGCCCCCTCTTCATTTGTAAAACATCCAATTTTCTAAACAACTTCTCTCTCTTTTGATTCTCTCTCTAGAAACCGATAAGAAACTTAGCACTTTAGGAATTTCTTTCCTTAGTGAATCTAAGCCAAAAGTCCGAGAGTTTTCCATCCCTCTTCAGAAGTTTCAAACGATCCACGCATCACCATTCGATCCTCTTGCTGTCACGAGTAATAGAGTTATCTCTGATTTACTTCGTGTTTGGATTCTTCTGAGAGTTGACCGTCCGACCTCTGTCTCATTCCACCTTGGATAAATTTCACGTTCAAATAAGGTGGAATGAATGGAGAAACAGACATTAAACTCTCG
The DNA here is from genome assembly GCA_900406275.1 of Anastatica hierochuntica. Classification (NCBI taxonomy): domain Eukaryota; kingdom Viridiplantae; phylum Streptophyta; class Magnoliopsida; order Brassicales; family Brassicaceae; genus Anastatica; species Anastatica hierochuntica. The sequence goes on along the minus strand of OVAN01008293.1, from coordinate 6,554 downwards.
GAAGAATCCGAACACGAAGTAAATCAGAGATAACTCGATTACTCGTGACTGCGAGAGAATGAACCCAAACGGTGATGCGTGGATCATTTGAAACTTCCGAGAAGGGATGGAAAACTCTCGGACTTTTGGCTTAGATTCACTAAGGAATAAAACTCCTAAAGTGCTAAGTTTCTTATCGATTTGTAGAGAGATAAGTTGTTTAAAAAATTGGATGTCTTACAAATGAAGAGGGGTGCTCCTTATATAGGAAAAGTGTTAGGTAGGAAGCCTCCTTATATTAAATGAAAAGCATTAAAAACTACAACAAGAAGACTAGTCATTTCCAATGCACTTTGGCAGCGACTTTATTAGTCTTCTTGAGTCGTTAATTTTGTGAGCCCTTTGTCATTAATAAGTTCGGGAAATAGTCTCGGGACTTATCTCGTTAAAAACCTTTCTCGGAAAATCCGGTAGGACAAAACCGAGAGAAGAGAAAAGAGTGTAAAATCCAAAACCTCCATTAATGCCGAATTTCGAAGGCTTGAATCATGATCAATGTGATCGGATAAGCACTCGCTAAGTGGGCCGGATCCTGTCGGATAAGTATTTGAACGGTACAGTTGAGCCGCTGCGTCTTGGATCAGGTCATGGGACAAGATGATTCGCCTAAGGCGTCTTCTGGATCCAACTGCTCCTCGGCTACGGGTTCCTCATGTACAAGCTGCTCGTCCGCGGGTTGAGAGACCTCATGGTCATTGGCCCTGATCACATCATTGTTCTTCATCTCTTTTCTTCCGTTCTTCAAACTTCTTCCTTTCTTACAAAGATTTTATTTTTCTTGGGTTTTCTTGAATTTGTTTGCTTTCAATCATCATTTCTCATCTCTTCTCAACTTCTTCTCACTTCAAGCATGGATTTTCAAGAAGAAAGTGACATTTCTTGGTTCTCCATGGGCCTTAGTGAGTATAACATATTGAATCTTAGATTGGTAGATTAGAGAGTGATTAGGTGGTTAGATAATGATTTCTAAGGATAGATAGGATTTAGATCTCTATGGTTTAGGTGCTCTTAATGCTAGATCTAGGATAAAATCTAGATCTTGACATGTATACATTTCACGCTCGAAAGGTGTTCGACAAAATGTCTAGGAGAGTCTAAAGTATGCTAAACTTGGCTTAGTCAACGGGTGTTGATTGCTAGGGATTTTAATGACTAAGTGGAATGATTTTTAATCATTCTTAATTGATTTATCATTTGCAAAAAGTGAGAGTTGAGTGAATATATCAATATGGAAATGGCCTATTGTCATGAGAGTGAATTAGGCTAGCATCGGTTTCGTAGTTGTGAGACTTGTTCATTTGATTGTCTTCTTTGTTATTAATTAGCTACTTGATTACCCCTTCTCAATTGCCAAGTCCAAGATCCACTTCTCCATAATTTCAAGTCTTGTTTAGTTTGTTTAGGTCTTCTTTGATTCTGGATTAGTAATTCGCAATAACCACCACTCTTCCTATTTACTTAGGTTAGGAAATATAGTGCATTCCTATTGCTTGAGTATCTAGTTCTCGTGGGTACGACCCTTAAATACTACAATCGATATAGTCGTATACTTGCGGTTTAATGAAAATTGTTAGTTGATTAAGGTTTATTAATTTAAAACTTGAATTTAATCACTAGCGAAATCTAGCCTCATCAGTCACCATTTATCTCTTCCTCTGTCGTGATACAAATCGTAGTCATCATTCATCTTCACAAATTGTTAGTCTTCCTCTGAATCTATTTTTTTACATTTAATTGTTAGTCACTACAGATTTTTATTGTAGTCACTACATATTTATTCTGTAGGCACTACATATTTTTTTGAAGATACTACAATTTCATTTTAAGATATTACAAGTTTCTTTTTAAGATACTACAACTTTATTTTGTAGACAATAAATCTTTATTTTCAAGACGTTACATATTTATTTCTAGGATACTACATATTTATTTTGAAGACACTACAAATTTAATTTAAGATACTACATCTTTATTTTAAAGGCACTACAAATTATTTTGTAACATTCCATGTTCATTATATAACTTATTAAAAGTCCTTAATTACGCATTCTAAGAGTACTCATGTAAGACAAACACTTAAACTCCATATTTCTGCCACATCAGCTGTGAATGCCATGTTGTTTGCTCCCCAAGCATAGTGCTGTTTTTGAGTTGTATGTCTGCAAGCCACACAAAACAATACGTCTTCTTCTCCCTTTCCTGGCCCACCTGGCCCATCAAGGTCGGAAGAGAAACCCTAAACCGTTTCATCCCTACCTCCACCACGCCTTCAATTCACCACCTTTCTCACTCCTTCTCTATAACTCACCCTCTCTCTTAATTGCTGGTTTGGTCTCGGCATATAGTGAATCACCCCTCTGAATCCTCTTTCTTCAACGGCATCATGAAGAACCCTCCCTATATAAATGTAAACCTTATTCCCAATCGAGCCTACACCGTTTATGGCAACACTAGCTCCCTGTGATCGCTTCCACCCGATGCCATGGCTCACTTCTCCAAAACGGAGAAGACGGCAACGTCGTTCCACTCCACACCGGTGGGATCTCTTCCGCATTCTCACTCTTCCTTCAGTTGTTTCTCCAAGGTCTATGGACCCAAATGCAAGACCCGCCACGCAGGAGACAAATTCGCCATTATTGAAGAGGAAACTCTACTCGATGATTGAGATAGAGATGAAGCTTTGTCTTGCCGTTGCAAAGCATAATAGTGTTCACAGTAACATCTTTGTCTGTATTTTTTTTGCGTTGTGTGTTTGATGTTTTTTTCTTGCTTGTGATTCTGGGTAATCTAACTTTGTTTTTTCTTTGGAATTTGCAACAAGTCATCTTGTCCATATTGCGTAAAAGTTAAACAGCTTTTACAACAATTGGGAGCTAATTTCAAGGCTGTTGAGCTCGATATCGAAAGTAACTTCAATAATCTTCATCATAGTTTTTTTTTATTTACTGTGTTTTTTATGTTTCCGGTAAAAAACTCTATTGATTGTTCTTTTTATAATCAACCAATGAAGAAATTTTTCATTTGCTTTCCGCGTGGATTCCACTTTTGGTTTTTGATCCAAGTATATGTTCTGGTTTGTGAACCCATTATGATAAATTTTTCTTGAGAGTTGTGTTTAGGTTTTTGATATGTTTTACTTATGAACTCACATTAGAAAATTTTTATGCTTTCTTAGAAAGATAGAGTTTATTTATTTGATCCGACTACATATTTCATTCAGTAACTCATCATGGAAACTTTGCGCTGCTTTCTATGGGATTCATATAGATGTGGTTCTATACTGTGAAGCTACCACCAACAACGAAACTGAAACTTAAACTAGAAAGAGCGATTTCGGCGATTCACGAGATGGAAATCATTTAGCTCAAGTCGCATATTGTTGCAGTCACTCGGCGTCGTCATAGATTTCCCTGTCGACGAAACATTTGATCCTTTCATTTTTGGGTAATTTAAATTTAATATCCTTCTCTACTTTTCCTTCTTTTTGTGGGGGATTCACCAATTCAATCAGTTGTTAGCAATGATTATGATGTCTACACGGTGTTCGATACATTATCTCTGTCATTCTTTTTGGTGTTTTCTTAATTTTGGACAGATTAGACTACACGAAAGTCGCAATTAGGATCTCTTCCAAAAGACTTTTATGTACATATTGACACATGAAGTGATGTTTTTGTGCTTCTTGCAATGACTGCCCATAAATCAATGGACTCCAAGTAAAGTCTTTTTTTTGAAATCTTTCATTATCTAACTTCGTACATGTTGAGTTCTGTGATTTGAGACTAATGTGCTGCTCCATTTGAATATTTTTTTGTGTGTTTTGTAGATTCAGTTGAATTCGTTTGATCTAGGGATCTCAGTAACAGCTACACGAATCTCATGTTCTGACCTGAGATGCAGTTGGAGTGATGTAATGTTGTGTTTCTGTTTAAGGCTAGAGACAACATTTCCACCTTTGTTGCTCACCAACTTAATTTCGTTTTCTGCTCTTCATTACTAAGAAGGCTTTTGCTTCATTTTCTTTTTTTTGCTCATGTATAATTTTACCAATAGAAGGACATAACTGACCAATTTTTTTTGATAACCAGGAGGTTCAGAATCCGTAGACCCCTAATCCCCCCAGGGCGGAGTCAAACCATATAAGATACTCTCCTTTGGCGAGCCAACACCTCCCAACACATCTCGAACCCGTGATCTCCTCTTTTAATAGAGGGGCTTTTACCACTGGGCCAACACTTTGTTGGTAACCCACCAATATTAGACAAAGATAAGAAAAAAGCTGCATAATAAACCAGCTGAGAAATTGCTTATGATGTCTGCTTTTGGACCATCCCATTGCAAGACTACCTTGTTGAATTCAAATATTAATAGATATTATGTGACACACACCAAGTGCAAGGCACTACAATTTGAAACATTCTCTACAAAACTAAGGCAATAAACATATTTTTGTGAAGAGAAGGACTTAGCAAATAAATATTGGTTTGTGTTAATGTCGCCAAGACCATTGGTTCCTTTATCAGTGATACATATCCTGGTTTCTAAACCAATTGGGAGCTTATTTAAAGACCATAGAAGTCCATCAAATTAACATTTCACATACTGTGTTATAGGATATTTTGCGGGAAAGTCTAACATTGGTTTTTAATCTTTTGGTATACCTTTACCGTTCATGGACCCACCTATGTGTCTCGAGGTTCGAGTTTAGCTTATGTTCCAAGTAGATGTTGGTTAATGAACTCTCGGTAGACTTAGTTAAAACAAAGTATGTCACCCAATCATATATCAAATATAAAATTAACAGAGATCTACAAATTACATAAAGTTTCAGTGATAAATGTGTTGTTAAAAGAAAAGGTTAGATAACTATGTTATAATTTCTTATAATATATAACTAAATAATATATTCATCTTATTAATATTCTTTACATGTAAGGATATTTATAGGGGTAATTGTCAAAACTAGCCTAAAACAAAATTTTAAAACTGAAAGTAACCTCTAACATTCTTTTTAGAAAAAATAACTTTTGGGAGTAGGGAAATTACATCTATCACCCTTGTGACCAAACAAAAAAATAGAAGAAACAATTACCTTTCTAGCCTCGAGAGGTTTGAACGTAGTATGTAGACTTCATATGCATACTTCAGGTGAAGTCTCCATATGTAATTAAATCTTATATTTAAATTTTTAAAAATAAAAAAAAATAATTTGATTAGAAATGTGAATGAATAAATTAAATATAATAGATTACGATGTATATAAATTTAATTTTCTTAAATTTGGCCAATTTAAACCAAATAAGATAAATTAGGTTAGAAACAACACATGCACTAATTAGACTTTAGGGTTTAGGGTTTGGGGGAAACAAATGTGCATGGTTTGTTATTGAGGGTTTTTGGTTAAATTTTAAGGATTAACTTTAAAACTCAAAATTTATTTGTTATAAATGTTAAATAAGCACAAATAAGTTTAGTTATGAGTATTACAAACATGTACAATGTATTATGTTAGTTTAAGTGAAGAATTGACTAAGGTTTTTAATTTTTCGAGTTTTCGTTTTAGACGACTTCACAAAGAAGTCTGTTGCGTAGATTTCAGGTGTAATCAAAATATAATTAAATCTTATATTTAAATTAAAAAATTTAGGAACAATAATTTGATTAAAAATGTATATGCATAAACTAATATAATCATTTATAACGTATATAAATTAAAAAGTCAGAACATTAAGTCAAGTTAAACTAATTAAGATAAAATATGTTAGAGTTTAGGGTTTACGGTATAGGATTTATGGAAAACAAATGTGCACGATTTTTTGTTGAGAGTCTTTGTTAAACTTTAAGGGTTAACTTTAGAACTCGAAATTTGATTGTTCTAAATGTAAAATCAGTAAATCAGTACATACTAATTTAATTACGAATATTACAAATATTTACGAAGTTTTATTTCAGCTATTATTAAAGATTCGACATAATTTTTTGATTTTCTGTTTTGGAAAACTTCAAATAGAACTTTTTTGCGTAGATTTCAGATGAAGTTTGCAATTAAAAATTTCATTTTCCCGCTTAAACTGTTTGAGAAAATACTTTCCCGCCAAAATGAAAAAGTTCCCGCCTAAAATTTATTTTCCCACTCAATATCAAACTTCATGTGAAGTCTACCTAGGTTTAGGGGTGCATACTTCATTTAGAAGTATACTTAAGTTAAATCTAACCTAAAAAGTTCGACATATAAAACTGATGAGGGTTTAAATCTAGAATACTCTTAATGAGTAAAAAATGATCTCTCATACTCTCCCTTAATCTAACATACTCCTTACTCTTACTAAGTTTGTGCAAAACCAATATTGCCCTTCTTATTTTAATACAAACAAATAATAAAATAGAAAAAGACAACCAATGAAATCACTCCAAAATCAGGCAATCATCATCCCTCTCTCTTCTTCCTCGACGACGACGACGACCTCACCCCCATTGAAGCTTCAAATTTTAAATTCTACAAAAATCGAAAATCT